>JAXCGZ010011602.1:55000-60000 GCA_037179515.1 Halocaridina rubra | reverse complement strand
TATAATCCCTTCACATCTGACAAGTCACAACCCTCCCCATCTGTTCCTTTTTACTTTAAGTTTTCTTCGTGCTCGGGCTCGATGAGGGCAGATTTACTCATTTTTTTTTAATGTCCCGTCCAGGTGTCACAATAAAAAAAAAAAAAAAACTATGGAGGATAAGATAAGTGTCCATGGTAGTTAAGAAGCCTTCAAGCTTTCGACTTTCACTGAGAGCATTTTCAAGATGACGACAAACTTTAACTATAGATCTCTCCTCTTAATGTGTAAAATGTGTCTAAAATAGAACACTAGTTTAGTGTTAATTTAAAGCTACTTTTACTTGAGAACGAGAAATTTTCGCTTTCCATTGGAAGCATTTTCAAGATGGTAAGAATCCGTCTCTATTTTACAGAGCACTTCTTTTTATTGCAAAATAGGATGAGATAACTACAATAGGAACTTTTTTCCAGTTTTAAAGATGCTTTCACTATAAAGAAAGAAACTTTCGATTTCTACTGTGAGCCCCCTCAGTATTGTAATAAGCTCCTTTATTGTAGAGGTCTCTTCATATTGCCATACATTAGAAGAAGAGGTCTACAATAGGTAGTTTAACACCATTTTGAAGAGGCTTTCAAAAGGAAGAAAAAACTTTCGTTATCTATTGACAGTATCTTCAAAATGGCGAGAAGATATCTTACTGTGGATATTTCGTCCTATTATCACACAAATTAGGAAGGGATTTTTACAACATGTTACCATAACACTATCTTGAAAGTACACAGAGTGGAAAATGAAAGCTTGATGCATGAAAAAAATATTATCTTTTCTACTGTGCAATTTTCTCTTTCAAGTAATGGCAAAGAGTTTCTAACTTTAATGCAAGATTATCCTATTTGCACGTGGTTCCTGTCTTCTCTTTCATCTTTCCAGCACTCCCATTAAGCTTCTATATTTCTTAATTATGTTTTTTAAACGTACCGCTAATTATCCCCCCCCTCCCGTTCTGTCAGGAGGAAGCAGGGTCATAATTATGATGGTAATATGCTGGTGCATCAAAACACACGCAGATGACTGCTTTCCTTACATTTAGCTTACCAATTCTGAGCTCCAGAGGATACTCTACAATTGACCAATCAATTTTCCCTTTGTAATGCCCGACCTTGTGAGGATACTATTCCACCACTGACTCGTCTCAATTCTAAATAATTGTCAAAATCAAAGCCTAAGCCCATGATATCTTGAAGACTCTATTTCTTCAATGACCCTTTGGATTTAATTGTACATTCACTTGGCCTACTGAGTTAGCAGTAGCTACCACACTAGGGACGCCACTAACCTCTCCTTATTATTCGAAAATAGTATAAACAAATCGAAAAGCTGCACAAGCAACAATGGGAACAATCCATAGATTGAGCCTGACCCCCATGCATGAGGTTCCGAGTTCAACATCTCATGGCCATTCGTAGAGCTCATCTTCACAAAAGCAACTTGTGATAAAGAGAAGGTGGTAGTAGCCTTCACTTGGCGATTCCTCGTGAATGACTATATCACAGGATACATGAAATCAACCCTGGAATAGCATTTTTATATACTAGGAATTTGGTACATGACAAATAGTTCTTCCAGTAAGTCATAAGGCATAGAAAAAAAATAACTATACTATATGCAACTGACAAGCAATGATGCAAGTTCATATCTCTACAGCAATTTGTTTCTGTTAATTTTTCGTCACCCTCAAGTGGAGATATCACTATTCCGGATCCTCTCCAAGCACATCCACACACGCACACACACAGATTTACTATCACTCGAAGCTAGAAGATTGAGGGGGAATATGGTGACAATCTAAATTCCTTCATGGTTATGATAGAGTGGAAAGGGATCGATATTTTGATATGGCTGTCTCTAGAACTAGAGGTCATAATTTGAAGCTTCGTAAGAAAACTTCTTTGCAGGATGTAAGGAAATACTTTCTAGTGTAAGAGTAGTTGATAATTGGAATTCGCTAAGCGAGGAGGTTGTTAGGCTAACTCAATCCATAGTTTTGAGGACAAGTATCATAAGTAGCACTAAGTAATAAATGGAACCGACCAGGAGAAGGGAAGTTACGAGCTTTGGGATCTTTCCCGTAAGCACAATTAGGTAATCAAAAAATGCATACACAAACACACACAAGCACACAAGCTCTTAATAAGATACACTCTTTTAATTTGACGTTTATCTGTCTCTCTGAATATTCCCTCATTCCATTATAATTGCTTCCTTTAATCTCTCTCTCTCTCTCTCTCTCTCTCTCTCTCTCTCTCTCTCTCTCTCTCTCTCTCTCTCTCTCTCTCGCTCTCTCTCTCTCTCTCTCTCTCTCTCTCTCTCTCTCTCTCTCTCTCTTTCTCTTTCTCTCTCTCTTTTGCTCACACACTCACTCACTCTCTCTCCTCTTTGATTATTATAAGGCAAAGCTGACTCAGAGACAACTTCAAATATCCTCATTACAGCGTAACTATTCAGGAACTCAGATATCAAAGATATACCAAAAGACACAAAGAGAGAGATATTACCGGTAACATCATACCCTATCTGGTAACACTCAAGTTATATGATAAAACCTTTGTTATAATAGTTTAATAATCAGTTTGAATGTAATATAATTATATAAAGAAACAAGGAAGTAAATAAATACCAATAGAAGAATAATACTGGTAATATACCTGTACCATAACTCTTTCCGGGTTCGGTCAGTAATCGTCTTAATCTTATCTTTTAAAACCTAAAAGTACCCCTCAGGCTGCATCCTGATCTTATTTTTATAAACATGATCTTATCTTTATAATAATTACCCAGACTGCACTATGCACTACTATGCAGTCCGCAGAAACGGAATGTAAACTGACCATTTTAATCTAAAAATTTAATTCTTCAATAAGTCTTCAATGAATCTTCAATAAGTCTTCACTGGAGTCATCAGTATGTACCTTCTTTGTTTTTTCCCTCGTGTCACCACATCGCACACTGTTGACTCTGAGGTCTCAATTTGCCTCTGCATCGTCCCAATTCGCCGCCAACTCACCCTCCAAGAAAATGCACTATGAACAGGCCTCCCCAACCTTCAGGCTGGCTCCTGTATCTCCCAACACCAGTTAGAGTTGCTCTTCTACAGACGTCAACAAGATGGAGACAGACCATTCGCTGCTTCACCTCTCTTCTCTATGCCAGTTTGCATTGCCTCTATGCACTGTTTAATTCGCTGCCAGCTCACCCTCCAAGAAAAAGGCCCATCGAACCCTTATAGGCCTCCCTCCCCTTCAGGCTGGCTCCTGCGTCTTCCCAACGTCATATAGAGTTGCCCTTCTACACGCCAACGAGATGGAGACAGATGCACTTGTGTCCAAGGCCATTCCCCTTCTCATGCGTAGACTGCCTCCTGCTGAACTCGACACAACAAAGATTTTTGGAAGTGTCTCCCTGCCCATCAAGCTGGCTCCCTCGTCTTCTTAACATCAGTTGGAGTTGCCTTTTCTGATGCCCTCGTCTCCAAGGCTGACCCCCCTCTACATGCGAAGATGGTCTCCTCCCATTTCCAGCGGCCTTCAGTTTTACTCCCTCAACTATCAACCACAGTAACACCGAAGTCTGAATCAGGAACGACATCTGTGCACAATTCCACGCTGACGTAAAAATTCTCCACTCTCACTCTCTACAGATGAAAACAAAGTGGCTGTGGGTGCAGACTTCCTCACGGATCATGGCCTCCTCATGAACACGGCCAACAACGCTTGGTCAACCCCAAAGTAATTCACCACCAAGTACAGAAGCATGGTTCACGTCCATGAAAACCAATTCACCACCCAAAGTGCAAGTCAACATATGCAAAAAGCTACTCAGCATCAAAATTTTCATCTTGAGACCAGTCATTCAAACCCACATGGATCACCCACGAAGTGCATATTTTGTATTTTGTATCATATTTGTATTTTACATACTACACTCTATATTTTATGATTAGTGTAAACACATTTACTTTTGCCGCAAGGGGAAAGTATCCTATATCATCACCCTTTCCGGGTTCGACCAGAAATCGTCTTGATCATAACTTTATATATCTAAAAATACCCCTCAGGGTGCGCCCTGGCCTTATCTTTATAAACATGATCTTATCTTTATAATAACCCCCAGAGTGCACTATGCACTACTATGCAGTCTGCAGCAATGGAATGTAAACTAACCATTTTGACTAATGAATCAAGTCTACAATAAGTCTTTGAGGAGTCTTCAACAAGTCTTCACTGAAGTCTTTAAAATGTAACCTCTCGGTTTTACTCCCTCCAGCCGTCTAGCACATATCATTTTTTATTTTAAGAGTGTGACACCGGGACAGGCAGAAACTGCCCTCATCAACAAAGGCCCGGGCACGAGAAAATACCAAGACGAAGGAAAAGAAAAAGGTTAAGGGCAAGACAGAGATGAGGTAATGTCACACAAAGGAAAACGACAGACAGAAAAAAACAGTCAAAGTAAAGAGGACCCAGAGATATGAAGGACTAGGCTCTGAGATTACAATAGATCTGCTTTTTGAAGGATGAAAGGTCATAAGAATTAGGAAAGACAGAAGGAGGAAGAGAGTTCCAGAGTCTGGAGGTAGATGGGAAGAAGCAGTCGCTGCACCGACCAATCCGCGAGCTACAAATCTCCACGCAGTACCTGTGAGATGAGGCCGCTTGGTGAGTGTTACGCGGCCTCGGCGGTGGAGGAGGGATGCAACTCGCCAACTCATCAGAGCAGCGATGGAAGTAGTAGCGATAGAAAAGCGAAAGGGAAGATACCTTACGGCGAAGAGAGAGAGAATCCAGGTTAGAAGTAAGAGAAGGATCATTAATGAGTCTGACATCCAAGTGATACAGTAAAACCTTTGTCATTATAGGTTTTGTAAACTGTCTGACTGTAATACTATTATTTATTGCCTAAGTAAACAGAATTTTGTAATGGGTAAATAAAGAATATAATTCAATATATTAACAGTATTT
>JAXCGZ010011602.1:30000-45000 GCA_037179515.1 Halocaridina rubra | reverse complement strand
GTGTCGGTTTCCTACCGTGATAGATGGAGAGGGTTGGTAGTAAGAATGGAAAATATGGTAGTAAAAACTGAAATCAAAACGACAACTCTTCCCGAAAGGCTCGAGATAAACAGAGAAGATTTATTTTTCTTCATGCAACTTTTTTTTTATAGACTGAAAGCTACTGGGTGAGTATCTCTGCACTTATCGAAGCTCAAGCTCATAATAAAACTGTGCTACCAAGGGAACGTACACACACGCGCATATATATATATATATATATATATATATATATATATATATATATATATATATATATATATATATATATATATATATATATATATATATATATATATATATATATATATATATGCGAGTACACTTGTGTGCAAAATGTATTTTCAGCATTCTGTGAATTTGAATTTTGGCAATGTGCTTATAGGCATATATATATATATATATATATATATATATATATATATATATATATATATATATATATATATATATATATATATATATATATATATATATATGTGTGTGTGTGTGTGTGTGTGTGTGTGTGTGTGTGTGTGTGTTTGTGTTTTTGTTTTTTTTGCTCGTGTAATTATTACCTAATTGTGCTTACGGGAAAGAGCCATATGCTCATAACTCCCTGTCTCCCGGTCAGTTCCATTTTTTTACTCAGTGATACTTATCATATTTGTCCTTAACACTATAAATTTAGTTGGCATTAATTATCTCCTTGCTTAGTGAATTCCAATCATCAACTACTCCTACACTAAAAAATAAAAAGTACTTCCTTACATCCTGCAAAGAAGTTTTCTTTCGAAGATTCAAACAATGACCTCTAGTTCTAGAGCCAGCCATAGCAATATATCGATCCCTATCCACCCTGTCAAAACCATGAAGTAATTTTACAACCGTCACCGCATCCCCCTCATTCATCTAGCTTTCCCTCATTCTACCCTTATAACTGAGATTGTGTATTTCTGGGTACCAGTTTCGTGGTATGTCTTTGAACTTTTTCCTTAACTATGTGCTTTTCAAGTGTGGCTTCCAAAAATGGGTCTGCATATTCAAGCTTTGGCCTCACATAAGATCCATAAATGCTTCCGAATATGTCCTTGTCCATGTGTCTGAAGGTACCCTTACATTTGATAAGAATGCATATGATGCCATTACCATGTCATTTATATGCATATCTCGAGACAAATCTGCGAATACTTTTACTCATAGGTCTCTCTCATCCGCCGTCTCTTGACGTTCTGCTCCTGCTATTGAGTATCCAAGCTTGGGCCTTCTTGCTATTGTACCTATACTCATTACCTTATATTTTGAAATACTGAATTCATTAGCCACTTATGCAGACACAGAACTCTCTCTCTCTGTATCTATGTATCTATCTATCTATCTATCTATCTATCTATCTATCTATCTATCTATCTATCTATATATATATATATATATATATATATATATATATATATATATATATATATACACACACACATAGATGTGTGTGTTTCTGTCTGTCTGTGATTACCTAATTGTGTGATTACCTAATTGTGTTTACGGGAAAGAGCCCAAAGCTCGTATCTTCCCGTCTCCTGATAGGTTCCATTTTATACTTAGTCATACTTATCATACCTGTCCTTAAAACTATGGATTGAGATAGCATTAATTACCTCCTCGCTTAGCCAATTCCAATTATCAACTACTCTTACACTGAAAAAGTATTTCCTTACATCCTGCAAACAAGTTTTCTTACGAAGCTTCAAACTATGACCTCTAGTTCTAGAGCCAGCCATATCAAAATATCGATCCCTATCCACTCTATCATAACCATGAAGGAATTTAAAGACTGTCACCATATCCCCCCTCACTCTTCTAGCTTCGAGTGATGGTAAGTCTAATTCCCTCAGCCTCTCATCATAACCGAGATTGCGTATTTCTGGCACCAGTTTCGTGGCATGTCTTTGAACTTTTTCAAGCTTAGCTATGTGCTTTTTCAAGTGCGGATTCCAAAAGGGGGCTGCATATTCGAGTTTTGGCCTCACATAGGTTACATAAATATTTCTGAACATTTCCTTGTCCATGTGCCTGAAGGCTACCCTTACATTTGATAAGAATGCATATGCTGCCCTTACTATGCCATTTATATGTATTTCTGGAGACAAATCTGCCAATATGTTTACTCCTAGATCTCTCTCATTTTCTGTCTCTTGAAGTTGTACTCCAGCCACCGAGTAGTCAAGCTTGGGCCTTCTTGCACTTGTACCCATTCTCATTACCTTACATTTTGAAGTATTGAATTTCATTAGCCACTTTTCTGACCACTCATGCAGATTATTTAGATCCTCCTGAAGTTCTCTACCATTGTTCTCGTTTTTTACTTTCTTCACAATCTTTGCATCATCTGCAAACATATTCATGAATGAATTTACAGACTCTGGTAGGTCATTTACATATACAAGGAACAAAAGTGGCCCTTAAACTGAACCCTGTGGAACTCCACTACTAACTCTTCTCCATTAAGACACTGAGTGTCTTACTCTAACCCTCTGTTCCCTTCCTTCTAAGTAAGTTTTTATCCATTCCAAAACATTCCCACCAATTCTAGCCATTGATTGCAGCTTCCTAATAAGTCTCCCATGTGGAACAGTGTCAAACGCTTTCTGGAAGTCTAGGAATATCCAGTCTGCCCAGCCCTCTCTTTCCTGTAAGATTTGGCTTACCTCATCATAAAATTCTAATAAGTTTGTTACTGTTGATCTACCTTCTCTGAAGCCATGTTGCCTTCAGAGAAGGTAGATCAACAGTAACAAACTTATTAGAATTTTATGATGAGGTAAGCCAAATCTTACAGGATTTGTGTGTGTGATTACCTAATGGTGATTACCTAATTGTGTTTACGGGAAAGAGCCCAAAGCTCGTATCTTCCCGTCTCCTCATCGGTTCCATTTTATACTTAGTCATACTTATCATACCTGTCCTTAAAACTATGGATTGAGATACCATTAACTACCTCCTCGCTTAGCCAATTCCAATTATCAACTACTCTTACACTGAAAAAGTATTTCCTTACATCCTGCAAAGAAGTTTTCTTACGAAGCTTCAAACTATGACCTCTAGTTCTAGAGCCAGCCATATCAAAATATCGATCCCTATCCACTCTATCATAACCATGAAGGAATTTAAAGACTGTCACCATATCCCCCCTCACTCTTCTAGCTTCGAGTGATGGTAAGTCTAATTCCCTCAGCCTCTCATCATAACTGAGATTGCGTATTTCTGGCACCAGTTTCGTGGCATGTCTTTGAACTTTTTCAAGCTTAGCTATGTGCTTTTTCAAGTGCGGATTCCAAAAGGGGGCTGCATATTCGAGTTTGTGTGTGTTTCTGTCTGTCTGTCTGCCTGTCTGTCGGTCTGACTGTGTGTAAGTACATCATTCTCTTTCCCCTATCATGGTTTCGCAAACTATCATTCTTCCTTTTTTTTCCCCTTGGTTACTGGTTTGAAATTTATCCCATATTTGAAAGGAAATGGAAAGTGATCGTCGGAAGAGGAGGGTAGAGGGAGAAGAGGGGATTCAGCTGCTTACGCTTAAAAAATTTTTTTTTATTTCGTAAGGAGGTATAAAGGTAGAAACACTCACATGTACAATATATAAAATAAATTTTTCCTTCGGGGAAGAAAGGGAGAGAGAGAGAGAGAGAGAGAGAGAGAGAGAGAGAGAGAGAGAGAGAGAGAGAGAGAGAGAGGAGAGAGAGAGAGAGAGAGAGAGAGAGAGAGAGAGAGAGAGAGAGAGAGAGAGAGAGAGAGAGATTTGCAAATAAAAAAATATAAAATAAAATAAAAATTTGCCACAAAGCTAAATAAAACTCAAATACGCAATAATAATAGAAATTCGGTATAATAAAGAGAAGCAAAATTATAATCCCTATAAATTCCGAATACATATCTGCCACGAAGTGATATTAGCAATGGTTATTGCAATACCTTACTTCTGGTGTGTTTAAGGTCCGGTATCCACCAATGGAGTGTTCCGTCAGACCAAACCTCACTGATTCAAAATTTACATTCGTCACTGATTACGTTATCCTGTGACTCGTAAAACGGAATAAATGAGTTTCAGCTTCTTTTTGACACCTACTCTATTTTCACATTATTTCTGTATTTTCAGGCAGCTTATTATATAATTGTGGGATGCACAATAAGTAAAGGCTCCTGAACCCATTTCTTTATTTGCCTTCGGTTCATTAATCCTGTGTACGACATATGAATGGCCAACAGATACACCAGTCACAGAATCGGAGCGTTGTCATTTATTTCTTAGGGACTCTGGTTTTCCAGTATTTGGTGTCACATATGTAAGGACACATATTCTGAAATCAATTCTCAGTCAACATACATTCCGTTTTCCTTTCATTCAGCCTCAGTTTTTTTTTTTCTTTTTTTCATATCCAGCCACTTTTTCACATCACTTAAAATGCTATTTATAAGTCCTCGTTGTTTGTTCAATATTATTTAGAACTAAGTAGAACTTGCGTGTCATTAACAAGATTCATGACAGCTCAATTTTATACACAGTAAATGAAGTAGGACCCAAGGCACTCCCCTGTGGCACCTCCTTATTGAGATATTTGAACCTTGACTTTGTCTTCTTACTCATCGAAGAACGGGTATTTTGCCCTTACCAATCGCTCATGAAGATACTGTTCAACTCTTACACCAGTACACCTACTGTACTGCTTCCGGACTTAGCTGAGCTTAAGGAGGCTACCTACAACAAGACAGACTCCACTACCGTCTCCTGATTTATCCCCAAAAGGCTCTAGGTAATAGCGAGACGCTACGAAACATTTTTGGTGTTTGAAACAGGTGCATCGTGATTGGCATTCAAGCACTTTATCCAGTGAAAAAACAGCAATTTAAATTTTAATGAGAAACTCTGTCCATGTTATTTACGCTTCGTGAATGCCTGTGAATTGGAGCTGGATAATGTCGCAAGTACACTAAGGTATTACAAGCAGAAGAGCAAATGTGCTGTTGTAAAAAAAAAACTTATTTATGACGTCATATAGCAGGGATTTTCAATATTATGTTTCTGGTATTCTGGATACAAAGAAAGAGTGAGTATGCATGTATGTATGTATGTATGTATGTATGTATGTATGTATGTATGTATGTATATATGTATGTGTGCGTGCAAGCGTGTGTGCGTGCGTGCGTGTGTGCATGTATGTATGTATGTATGTATGTGCATGTGTGTATGTATGTATGTGCGTATGTACGTGCGTGCATGTACATGTATGTATGTATGTATGTATGTATGTATGTATGTATGTATGTATGTATGTATGTATGCATGAATGTATGCATGCATGTATGTGTGTGCGTGCGTGCGTTCGTGCGTGCGTGCGTGCATGGACGTATGTATGTATATATGTACACACACACACACATATATATATATATATATATATATATATATATATATATATATATATATATATATATATATATATATATATATATATATTGCAAATTTGTGATCACTTTTTCTTAATCATATCTATCTATATCCTTGTTTATACATGGAATGACAAGTAAAAATAGTAATAAAAAAATCCTCTTCAAATACCTTTGATTCATGAAATGAAATGAAATCTGGAGATGAAAATCCATTACGTGTCGTGAATTTTAAATCGACTTAAAAAAGAAAAAAAAAAAAAGTTATGATATTCGGCCATCAAATTGGATTACCTCATTTGAAAGATCTAATTACGACCTCCATTTTTTTTTTTTTAATGAATGCCAAACATTTATTTCGAGAAAAAGAGCAATTACTTGCGATTGAATATTATTCATATATCAGTCATAAGAAGAGATATTGTATTACTTTCGTATGATTATAGAAGTAATTACTATGACAGATACATGCATTCACACATGCTTTGTTCAAGCATTATGCTGATTGCAATCACCATACCATACTGACTGGAACCATTCCTATATCTTAGTAAGAATTAATAATATTATTACAAGAAACATCTTGGGATCTGCAATAATTAACTTAACCGAACACCATAATCTTAAGTCATGGTTTATTTGTAATTGACCCCATATTTTCAAGTATTCTTTAATCAAGTTTGAAAAATGTAATTTCGGAAATAACATAAGTTCTTCATTTTTATAATAACTTTTTTTTTAGCCACAAGTGATATATTTTTTAGTATTCTTTATTAAGTATATCCTTTCTTTTAGTATTACTATTATTTCACCTTTATTTTTGTCATTTCATAGCTAACACTATTGTTAGTATTTCTAATATTATAGTTTTGTTTTTTCTGAATTGTCTTGATTACTGTTTATATCATTATTTTTCATATTGTTGAACTGTTATCAATTTTAGTTATTTTTGGTTAGTATTACTTATATAGTTATTATTTTGATTATTATTATTATCAGTTTTGTTATTATTATTATTACTATTATTATTACGAGTGTTATTATTATTATTATTACCTATTATTAGTAGTATTTTCATTATTATTATTATTATTATTATTATTATTATTATTATTATTATTATTATTATTATTATTATTATTATTATCATTATTATTATTATTATTATTATTGTTATTATTATTATTATTATTATTATCAGTAGTTGTTGTAGTAGTACGTAGTAGTAGTAAAACATTAAAGCTGAAAGTCATTTCTTATGGCAGGAATCGAATCGTAGGTACTTGAAGATACTGCTCCAGCATAAACTCTACACATCTAATGGTGTACTCACTGGTTCCGTTAAGATAAGAGCTACCTACCCTCTCCTCCATATTCACCAAATAGCTCTGGTGGAAAAAGGAGCTGCATGAACAACCTTCGGAAGATCAACTAGAGACCTCCTGTGCGGACCAGACGCTATTTCCACGGAATCATTGAAGGGGGTTTTGGAAATAGCACGCACACACACACACACACACACACACACACACACACACACACACACACAAATATATATATATATATATATATATATATATATATATATATATATATATATATATATATATATATATTTATATGTATATATATATATATATATATACATATATATACATATATATATATATGCATGAATGTATGTATGTATGTATATATGTGTATGCATGTATGTATATATATGCACACACACATTCATTGTTTCAAGGACAAGAATGCTCTGCATCATTGACTATATAAATGGAATCGACCAGGAGACGGGGAGTTACGAGAATAGGGCTTTTTCCCATAAGCACAATTAGGTAATTACAAGTTGGTAATTACACGTTGGTTCACAACCTCTTCTCTATGATATTCGTATTATATATATATATATATATATATATATATATATATATATATATATATATATATATATATATATATATATATATATATATATATATATATATATATATATATATATGTGTGTGTGTGTGTGTGTGATTACCTAATTGTGATTACCTAATTGTGTTTACGGGAAAGAGCCCAAAGCTCGTATCTTCCCGTCTCCTGATCGGTTCCATTTTTAGACTTAGTGATACTTATCATACCTGTCCTTAAAACTATGGATTGAGGTAGCATTAACTACCTCCTCGCTTAGCGAATTCCAATTATCAACTACTCTTACACTGAAAAAGTATTTCCTTACATCCTGCAAACAAGTTTTCTTCCGAAGCTTCAAACTATGACCTCTAGTTCTAGAGCCAGCCATATCGAAATATCGATCCCTATCCACTCTATCATAACCATGAAGGAATTTAAAGACTGTCACCATATCCCCCCTTACTCTTCTAGCTTCGAGTGATGGCAAGTCTAATTCCCTCAGCCTCTCATCATAACCGAGATTGCGTATTTCTGGCACCAGTTTTGTGGCATGTCTTTGAACTTTTTCAAGCTTAGCTATGTGCTTTTTCAAGTGCGGATTCCAAAAGGGGGCTGCATATTCGAGTTTTGGCCTCACATAGGTTACATAAATATTTCTGAACATTTCCCTGTCCATGTGCCTGAAGGCTACCCTTACATTTGATAAGAATGCATATGCTGCCCTTACTACGCCATTTATATGTATTTCTGGAGACAAATCTGCCAATATGTTTACTCCTAGATCTCTCTCATTTTCTGTCTCCTGAAGTTGTACTCCAGCCACCGAGTAGTCAAGCTTGGGCCTTCTTGCACTTGTACCCATTCTCATTACCTTACATTTTGAGGTATTGAATTTCATTAGCCACTTTTCTGACCACTCATGCAGATTATTTAGATCCTCCTGAAGTTCTCTACCATTGTTCTCGTTTTTTACTTTCTTCACAATCTTTGCATCATCTGCAAACATATTCATGAATGAATTTACAGACTCTGGTAGGTCATTTACATATACAAGGAACAAAAGTGGCCCTAAAACTGAACCCTGTGGAACTCCACTACTAACTCTTCTCCATTCAGACACTGAGTGTCTTACTCTAACCCTCTGTTCCCTTCCTTCTAAGTAAGTTTTTATCCATTCCAAGACATTTCCACCTATTCTAGCCATTGATTGCAGCTTCCTAATAAGTCTCCCATGTGGAACAGTGTCAAACGCTTTCTGGAAGTCTAGGAATATGCAATCTGCCCAGCCCTCTCTTTCCTGTAAGATTTGGCTTACCTCATCATAAAATTCTAATAAGTTTGTTACTGTTGATCTTCCTTCTCTGAAGCCATGTTGCCTCACTGACAAAAAGTTGAAGGATTCCAAGTGAAGAGAGATATGTTTCCTTAGTAGTTTCTCCATAACTTTGCAAACTATGCTGGTCAAGGAAACTGGTCTATAGTTCAGAGCCGTATCCCTCCTTCCCTTTTTGAAGATAGGTATCACATTTGCTTGTTTCCAGCATCTTGGAATCTCCCCCGACTCCAATGACTCCTTAAATATGATACTTAGTGCCACTGATATTGTGTTTGCGCATTTTTTAAGCACATGAGGGGATATGTCATCAGGACCTGTAGCTTTATGAACATCTAAATCCATCAGCGCTTTGCATACCTCTGTGGCTGTAAGGTTGATGTTCTCTAATACCGGCCCTTGAGCTTCTATCACTGCAATCTGAGGGGGTGGGGTATTTTCTACTGTAAATACTGACTGAAACTCCTTGTTCAATTCTTTGCAGATCTCTTCGTCCGTCTCAGTGATGCTTCCATCCGCTCTCTTTAGCCTTAAAACCTGTTCTTTTACCTTCAGTTTTCCTCTGATAAAGCTGTGGAAAAGCTTGGGATTTTCTTTCGCCTTCCTGGTGATGTCCCTCTCATAATCTTTCTCTGCCTCTCTCCTTTTACTTAGGTAGTCATTTCTTGCTCTTTTGTAGGTTTGCCAGGCATTTATGTTTTTTCTCCTCCTATACCTTTTCCAGCATTTGTCTCTCCACTCCTTAGCTCTTTTACACCCATTATCGAACCATTTCTCTCTGGCATGAATTACACCTACTTTGGTGACAGGTATGCAGCATTCTACAATCTTCCCATATTTCTCACAAAAGATGTCATACATTTCTTGTACAGATTTGTTGTAAAATAAGGTTCTCCAGTCAATAACTGCAAAAAGCTCATTCATTTTGATGTAATCTCCTTTCTGATAGTTCCTCCTCATGTCCTCAGTGCCTCTACTCTCAGGAAGAATGTCTTCAATGATATACTCCATCAACAACACACAGTGGTCACTCTTTCCAATTGGTGGTTCATACTCAATATTTTCAATATCCAACACATTATCTGTGAACACCAGATCAAGTAGTGATGGCTCATCCCCACCCCTGGCTCTTGTTGGTTCCATTACATGTTGGTGTAGGAAATTCCCTTGTACGCAATCTAGGAATCTTGCCCCAAAGGAGTCCTCACCACTGTGTGGGTCAAGATTTATCCAATCTATCTCTTTATGATTAAAGTCTCCCATAATCAAAATCCTACATTTTTTCTCCCGCGCCATGTTAACAACTGAGTTTATGACTTCAATCGTACCTATATGACTTTCCTCATAAATTTCAAGCCTATTTTGGTTCCTTGGTGGGTTGTATACAACAGTTATTATAATGCTCTCTGACCCAGTATTTATGCGAGCAACAAGAAATTCCCTGAACTCACTTTCTATAGCCAAGTTTATCTCTTCAACTTGAATCCTCTCACTTATGAGCAGTGCTATCCCTCCACCAGTCCTCTCAGATCTTTCGACCCTTAGTATTCTGAAGCCCTTAGGAAAAACTGTGACACTGTTTATGTCCTCACTCAACTTAGTCTCTGTAATTGCTACTATATCTGCCTTACTGTTGTGAATCCTATCTTTTAATTCTACTGCCTTACCAGCTAATCCATCAGCATTTGTGTATAACAATCTTAATGAGGCCCCATCCCCTGATCTTCTGTCATTATCTTCTTTATCTCCCCTTTGTCTGGAAGTATTCCGTAACGAAAATTTTTCTTCTCTTCTTCATTTCTTTCATCATTTAACCTTCTTGCCTCTTGCAACAAGTTTTTGATCTTTCCCATCTCTTCCTGTGTTCTGTATCGTCTAATGAACACTTCTTTGCATTCTTGAAGGTCTTTTAGACTTTTTTTTCTCAACAATATTTCCCTACATGTCTCCCCTCTCTCAAAGGTTACTTTTGTTGGTCTCAGCTTTCCTTCCCTCGAATATTTACCTAGTTGGTGTATGTTTACAATATCCTCAGGACCACATACTACTCCAAGCTTTCTTATCAGGTCTACAACCCTAGCTTTATTTTCTTCAAGTCTCCCCTGCCATGTTGGCTCCTGGGATTCACTTATGCCTGAGATTACCACTGTCTTCTCCTTATCAAGTGCCTGTCTGATGAGTGGGTTTGCCCTTTCCATCACAACGTCTTTCATTTTTTCGATTACTGTCTCTTTATAGTCAACTGTTTGTATGTTTTCCAGTGCCACCACCTTTACAGCCTCTTTTACTGCCACATTCCCCTTTAGTGCATCAGCAAAGGACGTTTTCATGGCATCATTTTCCATATTCAGCTCCTGGAACTCTTTTCTGAACTGTTCAATGTTTTCCTTAATCTGAACATTCCAAGCAGCAATCTCGTCTCTCTCAGAAGATAGCAGTGAACTAACATCTAATTCCTTTAGGTTGTCATTTAGCTGTTTGTTTTTATCTTCTTGATTAGAAATTCTAGATTCTAGTTGACTCTTTTCCCCTTCCAGCTTCTTTATTCTTTTTTCTAGTTCCTTTCTCTCCTGCCCTTGTGCTTTATTTGCTTCCTCCAAAGATCTTATTTGTTCTCTGAGTGTTTCATTCTCTTTCATTTCTCCATCCATATTCCGAATTTTATCATCAAGGCTTGTAACCATTTCCTCTAACCTCTTGATTCTCTGTTTAAGTCCTCTGATGACTACCCCTTCTCCCGCCCCATGGGTGGGAGAGGCTTGGGACAGAGATGGCTTCATTTTTATGTTCTCCCTCTCACAGAATATAGAAAGAAGACGAGAAAGAGGAAAAAAAAGAAAAAAAAAGAAAAGAGAAAAACTTCTAATTTACCTTCACACAGAATTTTTATATCTCCATATAAGTGCTATTTAGTGACTCAGTTTGTCTCCTTTCTGGTAACACACATCTTAACTTAAAAACTTGACCATGGTAAATTTACGTATAAAAAGAAAAAGAAAAACAAAAGTCAAACCTGAAGGAAAATTCGAATTTGTGTTCGAGGTGGCACCCACCTGTTTCTGTTATATATTCTTCCTAACTGATAAACTGACTTGCTAACCAAGATATGTTATCACGGGATTTAGACTTTACATTTAACTCAATATATATACAAAATAACAAAATAGCAAACGAGAAAGCTAAAAGAAAAGCAAAAAAAAAAGTGAAGAAAATAGGACTGCTGTACTACTTGGCAACTTAACTCAGTACTGTTGACGGGTGGGTATTTGGTAATTTTTTTTTCTTTTATTATTCAATTTTTTCGTGTATCAAACTAACTAACTAGTTAATATAAATGGGAAGGATGCTGTTTTTAACAATATATAGAACCACAGGATCAGGTAAAACGGCTCAAGAGCTTTCCCCAGTTTACACAAAAAATTAGGTAATGTGGTGTGAGGCTCCACGTCTGGCAACTCTTCTAGATTTCCCTCAAGGCAGAAACTGGACGGCAGCTTCTCTCTCTTCTCACGAAAAAGTTCTCAATTTTTTTTCCTTTAATATGAACAGTCTCGCCTTACAACAAATATTAGTTTTTGTACTCACAATACTCTGCACGATTTCATATTTTTGGAAATTATGGTAAAGTTTTCCACTAAGCACTTTAGTCACTCGAAACTAAAATTTAAGAGGAGCAATTCCGTGTGTCACTGAACGCGCGGTGTGTGTGTGATTACCTAATTGTGTGTGTGTATGTGTGTGTGTGTGTATATATATATATATGAATCTTTTTTTTTTACCCCAACCGGGACTTGAACCTAGGACTTATAATTACTAATCCAAGGCGCTACCAACTACACCAGAAAAGGTTAAAAGGAATCAGACCTTACAGCTTATATCTGCTATAGCAAATATAAGCTAAAAGGTCTGATTCCTTTTAACCTTCTGTGGTGTAGTTGGTAGCGACTTGACTTAGTAATTATAAGTCCTAGGTTTAAGTCCCGGTCGGGGTAAAAAAAGGATTCATGTTTTTACATATGTAATGTGCTTATTTGATTTTATATATATATATATATATATATATATATATATATATATATATATATATATATATATATATATATATATATATATATATATATATATATATATATAATACGCACACACACATACACAGCTCATGTGCGTGCATATGTGCATGTAAGGCATAGCTGTATCTAATAAGTCAAAGTGAAGTTGAATAAACTTTGATTACATATTCATACAGATTAAACTGACTCGGGGTTAAAGTAGACAAGGGAAAAGTCTATATGCAATATTCCCTTTGATATGATTATGCGCATCTTTTTCAAGCGCAGAGCTGCTGGACAGGTCTATATGCATAATGCATCTCATTCCTGAGCTGAAAGCTAAACTTGCTTCCTTAATGATGTGCTTATTATCCTACTGAGTTGACGTTGACTAGGAGACGACAAACGTTCATTTCCTCTCCACGGGATATTTCTTACTTTTTATATGAAAGAAGTAGACGAGGATTTTCCTCCTTATCAGAGCCCGAGCACATGAAGGAACTGTTCCACCTTGGAAATTCAAACCTGTAATCTTCTGGCTGGGGGTATGGATATGTGTATGTTTGAAATGAACTGTCAATGTTCTGTGGTTCTTTGAGTGATTATTACCATATGTGCACGTACACACACACACAGCTTTATATATATATATATATATATATATATATATATATATATATATATATATATATATATATATATATATATATATATATATATATATATATATATATATATATATATATATATATATATATATATATATATATATATATATATATATATATATATATATATATATATATATATATATATATATATATATATATATATATTATATATATATATATATATATATATATATATATATATATATATATATATATATATATATATATATATATATATTTATATATATATATATATATATATATATATATATATATATATATATATATATCGTGTGTGTGTGTGTGTGTGTGCATGTAAGTACTTCATTCTCCATCCCCTCTCCTGGTTTTGCAAACTATCATTCTTCCTTTTTTTCCCCTTGGTAACCGGTTTGAAATTTATCCCATATTTGAGGGGAAATGAAAAGTGATCGTGGAGCCTTTGATGGCTTTTCCTCTGAGGGAGTGAGGGAGGTGAAAGCGAGAGGGGGGACAGGGGCAACTTTTATTGTTTAGGTTCTAAATCGGATTTTTATTAGCATTTTGTTTTCATATTTTGCGAGTATCAAGGTAGAAACTCTCGTACATGTACAGTATAGTAATATGATTTTTCTCTTTGAGAGAGAGAGAGAGAGAGAGAGAGAGAGAGAGAGAGAGAGAGAGAGAGAGAGAGAGAGAGAGAGAGAGGAGAGAGAGAGAGAGAGAGAGAGAGAGAGAGAGAGAGAGAGACAAGTACAATATATAATTTTCTTAGCCTTACTCAGAATTTATATATATTTACAAGTATATCCATTTATCTAGTCTATCTCTCTATCTATCTATCTATCTATCTATCTGTAGATAGATAGATAGATAGATAGATAGATAGATAGATAGATAATTATATCTTAATCCATACAGAGCCGCTGGGCAAGAACAAGGAAGCATATTCATTATATACTTGGTAAACATAATAATTGGCTAACCATCTCTTCCCTTTATTATATTCCATCAAATTTCTGTCTTATAAGTATGAAACAGCAGGAATTCAGGAGGTGTAGTGAAAAATACACAAAAGTATATCAAGAATATGAAAATAAGGGTAATTGCTTACTTTCATACCCCCCAAAAAAGAAATGAAAATGGGAAAGGTTGTAAAATATCTAAACAAAATTTAGTTCAATTATCAACTTGTTTCTTAGCTGGTTATGAACTAAGTTCTTAACCTAACTAAACCTAACCTAATATTATAATAGATTAGATTTTTACCTAAATGGTTATGTGAAAACATTCAGTTACTAAAATATAAACTGTATATCACAGAAAAAGGGACTTCTGTCAATGAAATATGAAATACTGGGGAAAAACTCCTTAAAATGTTGAATTAACCTGGGGACGGAGAAATTTTGTGGCATTACCAAATACATATGTTTGTGGAGAATTATATAGTCTCCAGGACTTAAAAACACACAAAAGTATGTTAATTACTCTCAAAACTGCTGCATAAAAAGTGGAACCCTCTACGAGATCCCAGTGATTTAGCTGATGCAGTAAACTTTTGGGATCATTTCGAGCCTACATTGCCCTAAAAATGTTCAGCTTTACC
>JAXCGZ010011602.1:0-25000 GCA_037179515.1 Halocaridina rubra | reverse complement strand
TCCCTCATAGTTTTGACGGCGTGGACAGGGAGAAATATTTCGATATGAGTGCCACTAGGACTAGAGGACATAGTATGAAGCTTCTTTTTTAGTATAAGAATAATTAATAGGTGTAACTCGGCAATTGTGGAAACAGTAAATGCTAAATGCATTTATGGTTTTAAGGACAGATATCTGTAAGTACAATATAAAGCAGATCAGACGACGGGGACTTACAAGCGTAGGGCTAATTTCCATTGAGCACAATTAGGTAAATACAGACACAGACATGTGGACAAGGAAATGTCCTGAAATATTTATGACTTATATGGGGGCCTAATCCTAAGTATCCAGAACCCTGCAGGAGTCCTCACTTAAAAAAATAAATAAAATAAAATGGAAAAAGTTCAAAGCCACAAGAGGAAGCCGGTGAAAAGATAAATAATTTCAATTTTGAGGAAAGGCTAAAGAAGTTAGACTCACCATAACGCAAAGCTAGAAGGAAAGAGGGGATATTGTGGCTTTAAATTCCTTCACGGTTATGATAGGGAGCGATATTTTGATATCGGTGGCGCTACGACTACTTGTCATAGTTTGAAGGCTCGAAAAAAAAAAAAATCTTTACAGGATATAAGGAAGTACATTTTCAGTGTAAGAACCGTATCACTGGAATTCGCTAGGTGAGGAAACAGTAAGATATGATGATAAGTATTAAAGAATAAAAAATTAAACCCGCTGGGAGACGGGGAATTACGAACATATGGCTTTAACCCGTGAAAACAACTGAGTACATACAATTAGGCAAGTACATTTATAAATGATTGAATACTACTTCTCTTGTCCTAGTTACCTATGCATATGAGTAATTGCATTCTTAAGCACTAGGATAAGCTCTTATTTTTTTTTTTTAGGCTGTTTCCTTTACAAAACAGGAAGACGATAAAGGATGAGATTTTTTTTTTATTTTTTTTTTAGCACTCGAGACTGAGGAGGGTGAGTCCAAAGTGGATGAGTGAGAGTCAAGAGTCCAAGAAGATTAGCATTTCTTTGATGTTGGAAATTGAAGGAAGATAAAAAGGTCCTCCTCATGCTTTCCAACATAAAAGTGTTTACACAGTTATCGAACGTTATTACCATAAGAGAGAGAGAGAGAGAGAGAGAGAGAGAGAGAGAGAGAGAGAGAGAGAGAGAGGAGAGAGAGAGAGAGAGAGAGAGAGAGAGAGAGAGAGAGTATGTCCGTGTAAAATATTAGTTAAAAGCATTCCCTACTTTATTAAATATGACAGCTACTGTAAATAACGTGCCAACGCGACCGGGGAAACTCCATAGCTTATTGGGTTCCAGGCTGGTCTTTCATATGCCAGTACCCAAATTCGAGCCATGGCAAGCTGGCAGAGAGGTAAAACTTTAGAGTAGAAAGATGAAGTGGTCCCCTCTTTTAATTTTGAATATTCAGTAGAAGTTCCAATTATCTCGGTTGCATAGCCTTTATTCTCAGTGCACTAAGGCTGTGGACTACTATTCAACAGGACCCAGTTCGAATCCCGACAGTAGGAGAAAATGTGAAATTATTTTCATGTGTAATTGCATTCTAATGTTCTATTCACTAACCTCAGTCCATCTTGAGGAGAGTAATTAAATAAGTGTACTGGTCACCGGTGGGTTGATTGGTAGAAAGACAGAACTTCCGAGTAATTCTGAGGTTTCGGTAGAAGTTCCACTTATTGTCACCCCAATAGGAATTTAATATAGATTTAATATTCCAGTGCCATTTGTGGAATAGAAGGATATGGTAATGGTATCCCTCATCTAATAGAACCTGTCAACTAAGCAGCCTCATTGAGCTCCAGTGTGTTGAGTCAATGGAGCCATAGTATGTTTGTAAGCTCAGGTTTATATAAGGGATAATATGCCTATGCTGCAGGTCTTATGTAAAATAAAGGATCTTTTGAATAATCAACCGTTATTTATAATCAATAACTACATATTTCATTAGGAAAATTTAAAAAAAAATATATATATATATATAAAACTATCAGTAAATATTAAGCATCTACTGGTAAAATAAACCTTTTTATTCAATATTAACTTTCACACTTAGTATACAATGCATTTCAAAGAATATATAACTTCTTTTCATCTGAAAGATAATTTCAGCATTTAAATACAGTATTTCAGCCCAAAGACGTATAAAATAATTAGAAAAGGATATTACAACGATATATAAAGCTCAGCCTTATGCTTACAAACATAAATATGAACTAACCTAACTTAAAATACTTGTACTCTACGAAAAAGCTTAAAATCAGCATTAATTTCTCCTCATACGTAAACTATCTGTCAATAAAAACCCTTGCTCTTCATCCAGTCCAATTATCAATCAATTTAATTATTTCTTAGTCCATGAAATCATTGATATTACAAAATTTAATTACAAATATGCACCATATGAATTTCTAAAAGCTTCTTGGGTCTTTCCTACTTTGCCAAGTTTCACATCTCACTAAAACTATGTGAAATATTTTTGTTAGCTCTTCATAAATACCGAGTCCTCGACCTACGTCACAGTTCCATTCCACAAGACATGTCGTAGCCCAATTTTCTGACAAGTAAATACGTCACCCACTTATGCTAACGCAGTAGTAAAATTCATAAGCTAATACAAAAACAACAATACTCTGACATATGAAAATAAGACTAGGACTAAAAGAAAGAGAACAATTCCTTATATATACTGTATACCAGGGGTGTGCAACCTTTTTTCCCAAAGGGCCACTAGTCACGACTCTGTTGGTATGGAGGGCCACATAACCTTACTATTTCATGCTATTTACTACGATCGAAGACATATTAGGGTGAGATTATACTAATAAAGATAGACAATTAGTTTGTTACTGATTTTATTTAAATTGGGATCACAAAAATAAGAATTGTCTGAAACAAAATTATTTTCCTTACTATAAATGAGCAAATGAAAGGCTACCGTACCTTATTATTATAATGTACAAACATAAATAATTACTTATAATTGGTTAACTGGGATCATTAACATAAGAATTATCAAACACAGACATTTTCCTAATCATTAATGAGCAAATGAAAGGCTACCCTGGTGAGATGGTTGATGTTGCATTTGGGACACCAATTCATCAATATCAGGCTGTATGGATGATGTGGCTACACGCAGGGTACATTCCAAATGTTCATCAGTAAGTAAAGACCTATGCTTGTTTTTAACTAGATTCATTTTTGAAAAAAGCTGCTCACATACATATGTGCTACCAAACACTGCCATCATTTTCCTTGCATGAGCAGAGAGTTTTGGATACACTGTTACTGATACATGCTTCTTATAAAACTGGTATACTGAACTATCATCAAACTTCTTTCTTAGTTCATCATTGCACTGTAGTTCAATTATTTCCATCTGTATGTCCTCGGGAATTGCTGTCACATCCACAGAAAAAGGAGAAGCAAAGACTTCAATGGCTTGTGAATGTTTCTTGAGGTCACCAAATCTTTCTGAAAATTCCTCTCGTAAGACTGCCAATTTGTCACCATACTTCTGATACTGAGGGTTGCTAGTGTCATGGTTTTTCAGTGTAGGAAAGTGGGCTGGGTTTTGGTTTCTGATTTGTGACTCCCACAGACGCAATTTTATCTGGAAGCCTTTGATCAGTGAGAAGATCTCATTTATTAGTTGACCTTTTCCTTGAAGTCTAACATTCAGTGCACTAAGATGATCAGTTATATCTACTAAAAATGCTAAATCTCATCTCCATTCCTTATCTCTCAATTCAGGGATAGCATTACCTTTCATATCTAAGAACAGCGCAATTTCTTCCAAAAGGTCATATGCTCTCTTCAACATTCCTGCTTTGCTTAGCCACCTTACCTCACAAAAATACTTCACATCCCTGTACTCTGCATCAATGTCTGCCATTAACTGCTGAAACTCGCGGTGATTTAGACCTCTTGACCTAATGAAATTGACAGCTGTCACGAGAATATTAGTCACATGCTGAAAGTTTATTGTCTTCGCACATAAAGCTTCCTGGTGTATGATACAATGCAGGACAATAAGTGAACCGAAGTCAATATTTTGAGACCCCATTCTAGTCTTCAGTAATCCAACAACCCCATTTCTCTGACCAGACATCGCAGGTGCACCATCTGTTGTAATGGAAACTAAATTAGTGTAGTCCAGTCCAAACCTTGCCAATGCTTTTTCCAATTCATCAAAAATAGATTGTCCTGTTGTGGTCCCCTTCATGCTTTGTAGTGAAGCCATTTCCTCTGTAATATTATAGTCATTGTCAACTCCCCTAATATACACAGCCAGTTGTGCATTGTCTGCGGTGTCACAACTCTCATCAAGAGCAACAGAGTATGAAGAAAAAGCACTAACTCGCTTGGCAATTGTACTTTCAATATTCCCTGAAAGACTGTCTATTCTTCTAGCAAAAGTATATCTTGAAAGGCTTATGTTTTCAACTAGTTTCTTTTTGTCAGGAAACATATTGTCTGAGGCTACACACAAACATTCTTTAACTACCTCACCATCAGAATAGGGCTTGAGTCTTTTTGCAAGGATTTGACTAATCAAAAAGCTTGTTTTGAGAGATGCATCATATTCCTTAAGTTTCTTTGTAAACACTGACTGTTGTCCTTTCAGAGATTTCTGCAAGAATGATTATTTTTCTTTGCGTGCTTCACCTGTCATATTTTCATATTCTTTGTGCTTTGTGCTGTGGTGTCTTTTGATGTTATATTCTTTTAAAACAGAAATGGTTTCATGGCACACAAGGCACAATGCTTTCCCCCCTGATTGTATGCATAAATATTGTTCAGTCCATTTCTCTTGAAAACTCCGGTTTTCATCTGAAATCTTGCGTTTTTTACTCGTAGAAGCCATTATTAGTGCAATAAGATCTCTCCTGCTGAACAAAATATATAATAGGAAAAAGTTAACTTTAAATTAAAGACTAACTCTAATTAAGTTGTTTATGTTGCAGTTTTGTGATTGGCTTTAGAAAACTTGCAAGCAAAACATTTTGAGAATTATATATTTCTGCTGAAAATGTGGTATTAATTATATTGCAATCTATTACATTTTTCTTAATTAAAGGCTTTAATTAAGAATAATGTAATAGATTGCAATATAATTAGTACCAAATTTCAGCAGAAATATATAATTCTCAAAATGTTTTGCTTGCAAGTTTTCTAAAGCCAATCACAAAACTGCAACATAAGCAACTTAGAGTTAGACTTAGAATACCGGTAATCACAAATCAACCACAACAAATGAAGCACACTGTATTCACCACTTGAATCTGAGATAAACTGCGAACTATATTAATTCCTGTACAGCTGTACTGCAAAGCATAGCAGAGAGTGTAAAAAGTGTAAACATCCAACCTTAAAAATAATGATCGTTTCTTACAATGATCTTAAAAGGGGTTACTGATAACGATGACCCCTCGTACCATCGGTTATTGAGGAATGGTTGTTGATGAAAACACAAGAGAG
The DNA here is from genome assembly GCA_037179515.1 of Halocaridina rubra. Lineage (NCBI taxonomy): Eukaryota > Metazoa > Arthropoda > Malacostraca > Decapoda > Atyidae > Halocaridina > Halocaridina rubra. The sequence goes on along the minus strand of JAXCGZ010011602.1, from coordinate 19,492 downwards.
AGAGAGAGAGAGAGAGAGAGAGAGGAGAGAGAGAGAGAGAGAGAGAGAGAGAGAGAGAGAGAGAGAGAGAGAGAGAGAGAGTTGTTGGAATATTCAGTTCGAGGCTCTCTCTCTCTCTCTCTCTCTCTCTCTCTCTCTCTCTCTCCTCTCTCTCTCTCTCTCTCTCTCTCTCTCTCTCTCTCTCCTCTCTCTCTCTGAGGGCCGCACTATAGCTTATTTATTTTTAGGAGAAAGGGCCGCACTGAAAGCCTTTGAGGGCCGCATGCGGTCCTTGGGCCGCAGGTTGCACACCCCTGCTGTATACGGTGTATTCCTTACCTTTACTCCTGTGGTTGGCTTGCACACTGGAAGGGGCATTGCAAGGGAGGGAGAGACAGGCTTATTGGGAGGAGGAAGCCAGAGACAGGTGCTTGAGAGACGGGGGCAGGTTAGTGTGGAGAGGGAGGATAACCTGCAGCAGGTGCTGGAGATACCTAGGCAAATGAGTCTGGAGAGGCAGCTGAGGTAGAGGGTACAGGACCTGTTGCTGGGAGCTCTCCCTTCTTGAAGAAACGTTTGAGACGACTCTGGATGGATACCCTCTTCTTCTTCTTCCAAATATCTTTAATACAATGCAGCTAATCCATTTGGAGACCTTAGTGTCCCTGGCAGTGTTGTGGTCCTAAGCCTCAAACTTTGCCAAACCTTCCTCTATCAGGGCAAAACCTTCTTCCAAGTCCTTACTTGAGAATCTCTTGGGCTCTGGGTTTGGCACTTCTCCCTTCTCTTCAATCATCTGCTTCTTCAGTTGAATGAGGTCCTCAGAAGATAACTTTTCTCCATAAGCTTCCAGTAGCTTCATGACATAATTACCTCCCACCTCCAACTTAAACTCCTTACTCAGAGCAACAACGTTCTTGGTGACAGCCACAGCTGTCTCCTCAAAGCCATAAAAGTCAATCACAAACTGGGAACACAGCTTTCTCCATACCCATTATTAGGAAGCTGCAATCAATGGCTAGAATAGGTGGAAATGTTTTGGAATGGATAAAAACTTACTTAGAAGGAAGGGAACAGAGGGTTAGAGTAAGACACTCAGTGTCTGAATGGAGAAGAGTTAGTAGTGGAGTTCCACAGGGTTCAGTTTTAGGGCCACTTTTGTTCCTTGTATATGTAAATGACCTACCAGAGTCTGTAAATTCATTCATGAATATGTTTGCAGATGATGTAAAGATTGTAAAGAAAGTAAAAAACGAGAACAATGGTAGAGAACTTCAGGAGGATCTAAATAATCTGCATGAGTGGTCAGAAAAGTGGCTAATGAAATTCAATACTTCAAAATGTAAGGTAATGAGAATGGGTACAAGTGCAAGAAGGCCCAAGCTTGACTACTCGGTGGCTGGAGTACAACTTCAAGAGACAGAAAATGAGAGAGATCTAGGAGTAAACATACTGGCAGATTTGTCTCCAGAAATACATATAAATGGCATAGTAAGGGCAGCATATGCATTCTTATCAAATGTAAGGGTAGCCTTCAGGCACATGGACAAGGATATGTTCAGAAATATTTATGTAACCTATGTGAGGCCAAAACTCGAATATGCAGCCCCCTTTTGGAATCCGCACTTGAAAAAGCACATAGCTAAGCTTGAAAAAGTTCAAAGACATGCCACGAAACTGGTGCCAGAAATACGCAATCTCAGTTATGATGAGAGGCTGCGGGAATTAGACTTACCATCACTCGAAGCTAGAAGAGTGAGGGGGGATATGGTGACAGTCTTTAAATTCCTTCATGGTTATGATAGAGTGGATAGGGATCGATATTTTGATATGGCTGGCTCTAGAACTAGAGGTCATAGTTTGAAGCTTCGTAAGAAAACTTCTTCGCAGGATGTAAGGAAATACTTTTTCAGTGTAAGAGTAGTTGATAATTGGAATTGGCTAAGCGAGGAGGTAGTTAATGCTATCTCAATCCATAGTTTTAAGGACAGGTATGATAAGTATCACTAAGTCTAAAATGGAACCGATGAGGAGACGGGAAGATACGAGCTTTGGGCTCTTTCCCGTAAACACAATTAGGTAATCACAATTAGGTAATCACCCCATACAAGTTCGTCTGCTTAAGTTCAAGATTTCCAATTACTGCATTTATTTTTTTTTCGTGACGTAACTGCACTTCGGTAAGATGTTAATATACATCTCTGAGCTTTCTAGCATTTTTTTATGTACAATATCACTTTAATATTATTTACTATGACGAAGGTTATTTATTAACTGAGTTTTTAACTATTTGAGGAATGGAGTGGATCTTGAATCTCCCGGTGTCAGGGTCTCCCCAATCAAGAAATAGGGGATGGATCCCCATGACGTACCCCCCCCCCCATTCCTATTATTGTTTACATATTTACAATTCGTTGTAAAACGTTTCCAACCTCACTTGTACACGAAAGCAGTATGTATCATTCAGTCTAATAATATTGTTCGACAATAGCAAATGCCATCAATGTGGATGTAAACGTTTGGGTGATACTTATACTAACTTTGAATATTAGAGAAAGGGAGATATGAAAGTCATCCCAGCAGTATTTGCGTAATTGTGCTCGTAACTCCATTGTCTCCTGGTCAGTGTAGTATTTCTCTCGTTTTTTTTTTTTTACTCACTTATCTTTCATTAAATTTACAAATGCATCTAGCCCATTTTCTTCACTTCGTGACTTTCAGTTATTGTTTGTTCTTACTAAATTAGTGATGGGGTGCTTGGATGGTGATTTGCAGATATTGCGATGAAGTGCTACTTTCACACCCCCAGTGATATGATGTTTGATGAAGCTTTTAAAACCATTACTCGTTTCCAAACTAGGATGAACTAATCTAATATTATATCAAAGCAGTTGAGAGCACATACTAAAACACTGGCTCACTATGATTTCATTTATCATCTTGTGGGTGTGAAAGTTTATATTTACCACACTGTCACAACGGGCCAGGTTAAAATCTTCATGTTGGCGGTTATCTACCAATACTGTAGTTATTTTGGCTATTAAGTTCCAGTGGAAAACTAATTTATCAACTCCTGCCCTCTCCATCAAAAAATTCATTAAAGGTGTAATTTGTGCAGTATTAGTAAGTTACCAGTATGAGCTATCACATCAATTCTTGAAGATTGGGTTGGTTATTTGAATAATATGTTAATGTTTACTTTTTACACCTCTCTTTTGGGAAAGATCTCATGAAATTTATGATACTAGGTAAGGTTTACTTAAGATACTTAAGCTCATCCCCAGTTTGTAAACATAGTAATAATTAAAATAATTATTTCTGTTTCTGATAGTTTTCATCCCCTCTTTCATAATGAGGCCTGTTTTTGTTGTTGTTGATCCCAAAGCTGCAGATCCTGGGTTCTTCCGCAGAACTTTCAGGGAATGCATGTGCCATTGGCCTATGTTGTTTTATACCGTGTAGTCTTCCAATATGTGTTTCATTACTTAATCTCAACGTCTTGGTTTAGGAGGAGTCTTCGAGAAATGACTGCCAGAGAGTCAGTTCTTGGTGTAGAATATATTGTGTTATTGTGTGCGTTGTTATGAGAGATGAGATAATTGCCTGGGTGACCAAAGCTTCTCCCAGGTTCTCGTGCCCTGTGAGTGGCAGTTTGGCCACTTTCGCTGCTCCTCTGAGTTGCAGCTCTTGAGGATAGACCTACGCTGCTGACACTGCCACTCCAGATCCTAATGTGCCCAGTTATTTAAATTTATGTCCACTTCAGGTCCTAATAAGCCCTGTAAAACAATAATTAATATTCTAAAAATAAAATGCAGAGATTTGGGCAAGTATTAAGGATATATGTAACACTGAAGTTTTTTTGGTTATGATTTATTACCATGTTTAGTACAGTGGTAACACCCGGGCTTCACATTCACGAGGTCAGCAGATCGGTTCCCATCCAAGGCCGAGAGTTTAAGCTGTTTGCTGGGAGGTTACTGCTGTGGCTGGGAACCACAGTGGGGGGTTAAGGCTTGCCCCAGCTGACATGCTGAGGAGCATCTTAGATATATATCTGAACAGAAACCCAGCAACCTTTAACTTTTTAAGGAACAAGTGATGGAATTTTTTACTCTGGTAAAGGAAACCATATACTTTTCCTTCACTGAGGCTTTTGTAAAAACCAGTAATATTTCTGTCCATAATACCTTTTGTATGTCACGTAATAGCTGAGAAAATAGATGCATTGTCATGAAATCCAGCCTAACATGTATTGACTAATATTTTTCAAGTATCATATTTCTTTTAGGAAGACTGATTATCAATTGATTTGGAGTTTTAGGGATTATACAGTCAATTTAAGCCTAAGAATGAACACCTTTTGGTGCCATGTCTAATACAAAACAAAATGCACTGATGAAGTTATAAATCAAGAGCTGAGATGAAGAGGGGCCTGAGGATGCTAGTTCAACATGACAAAAGATATTACAAAAGGATTAGTCTCCAAACCATAAAAACTCTTGAGAAACTTGGTTGACCCCATTTAAAGAAAAAATTAAAAAGTTTCAGACATTGGTTTTAAAGAATAATAAATATCAAGTCTTCTTCAATAGCTTCTGGGAATGAATTCATATTTATAACTGACATCTTTTGTAGAGCATGACACTTCCCCACCTCTTGAGCTCCAACTGCACATAGAGGCTTCACCTATTGTAATAGTGTAAATGAAAATCACATCATTAAAGATTATGGACTTTTTAAAGAAATATTGTACTTTGATAAAAGTCGCATGAGGGCGTGTCATAAAAATATTGTACAACCTTCCAAGTAATACTAGGACCCTCGTGTATCAGTAATGGACATCTGGGAATTTGTTTTTCAGAGAACTTTGACAATAATAATAATAATAAATGTTACATTGATAATAATAGTTATTATAATAATAATAATTATAATAATAATAATAATAATAATAATAATGACTATAGATAACATTCATGTCATGGGATAAAGTAATGGGAAATAAAAATATAATACAGAAGCTCCCCTACTTACGAACAACTGAGTTACGAACATTCACAGATACAAACAAAAACCTTTTTCTACCTGTGTGTTAATATATGTATTTCCATAATGTACTGTATTATTACATTATTATTACTGTATCAAAATTCATTCATACTGTATACTTTTTGCTTTATTTAGTTGCTAAGTGTCTTTAGCCTAAGTACTGTACAGTACAGCATATGTATGTACTGTACAATACTTTTGTTTACCTAAACACAACTTACAAACAATTCTACTTACAAACGGACTTATACAGCCTAAGTCATTCGTAAGTTGGGGAGTGTCTGTTCTCTAAGCAGTGTATGATAGATATACACATTTCCTATGCAATGGCAGTATTTAAAGTTTGTGGTTTTATTGCATGCGTTATAACTTCTGCTTCCTGATTATTTCCTTTTTCTTTTGATAACGGTACAAAATTAATAGTGATAATAAGCTATGCATTATTATTATTATTATTATTATTATCATTGTTATTATTATTATTGTTATTATCATTATTATTATTATTATTATTATTATTATTATTATTATTATTGAGGATAAGCAACCCCAATATCGTGAACTATACAAGGTTGTTCAGTAAAACCCCAAAAAGGTATAAGTATTTACAATATTTACCCTAAATACACGTTGTATGTACTTATACCTTCTTGTTTTTTATTGGACAACCTTCATTATTGTTATTATTAATATTATTATTATTATTATTATTATTATTATTATAATACTATACTGTACATATCTTTAAATATGTAATTATGTGGCAGACAACTATGGAATTGGAGCCACAGTATTGCAGTTGTAAAGTGCACAAGTTAGGAAGTGATAAGGCTAACAGATGCGATTTTGATTCCGCTGCAGGGTGTTAAATAGGACAACTAATTTTGATTCCCCCCCAGCTCCAATCTGTCTATTGCCACCCTATGGTGCTTATCCATATGCAGGTTGAATTTTTTCATGAAGATTCTAACTTTTTCTGTTGTGAAAAAATAAGAAAAAATTGTTAAGCTCAATTTGAGTAATGCATCAGACTATTGTGTCCTTTCTTGCCCTTTATGTTTGTGTACTAGTAAAAGTCTAGTACATCACGTGAACAAAGATGAACATACTGATATTAAAGATAATACTGATAAAGATAATTTATCCTCTCAAAGTTACTGACAGGTTGCCCTGAAAGCATACTCAAAATAATATAAAAATTTGCCAATTTGTTCTCTTCAAACACAGCAGTAGTAGGTGGCCAGCACTGAAAACTCTAATTAAAAAGTTTTTTTTTTTACTTGCAATCGAATTTGGAAATGGAATGACTCATTAAAAATAGATGTTTTCTATATTTCTTTATAATTTAATTTTTCCATTGTGAGAGCTTAGTAGTACGTATTAGATTGTTTACTATACTTACTTTATTTTGAAACTGGAGAGATCATTTATTAATCCATTCTGGTTATTATTTTATGTAAAACATGCAGTTGTCATATACAGTATTTGCTTAGTAGAGAACTTTATTTGCATATCTGTGTATATTGTATATACGTCTTTTTCAGGTTGATTTGTGTGGATTTGCTCTTGCTGTTTATCCACAGTCATTAAAATCTAGTCAAGTGAAAGTTTCACGATGAATAAGAAAGAAGATATTGGCTACAGGATACTTGACCCCGATTCCAGGCCGAAGGTAAAGTGGTCATGATTTTGTGTTACCTTAGGTAGTAGTAATATTACAGATAATTTATTGTATTGGTACTATATCTTGTTTATTTAGGAGAGTGATCAACTCTTAGTAAAAACAAAACAAAATAAGTAACTTTTATTTGGTTGTACTTTTTACACACTGTAAATATAATGCTATAAGGATAATCATCATTCAGTTGCTCCCTCATTATGTTTAGTCACTTCCAAGTAGCATGTAGGGAGTATGAGAAAAGTATTTTATCTTTCCGACCACAGTTTATTGTATAGAAATTAGTTGCTACCTAGAAGTATTATTATATGTATTATAGAGCTGTAATTTGAAGTTTCGTTTATATGTAAAGGATATGTGAAGTCATATTTTAGAATACTTGGGTAATGTAATTATATTCCAGAATATGAGTATAATATATGTAAATGGCTGCTGGTGGAAAAATTGATTAGGATGTGTATCTGACTGACTTTCTTTTCATTTCTTACTCATTTCTTATTTATATCAACTTGATTTTGAAGTCACTCATGGTTGATACTTTTCTGTATTGATTGTATAAAACATTAGTTTTGGGTTTGGACTTTTTCTTTATGAGACAGACCATCATGCCTTGCATACTTAATTACCGTATACCTGCATATTATCCCCGTCAGTATTCGAATCATTCTCTTTGACTGTCTTCTTGCTTATTCCAAGTTGTGTTAATATAATTATTGGCATTTGTAAATGTGTAGTTTTTTATTCATGTAGTAGGCTGGCCCATGGCAGCAGCCGCCCATTGCAATACTACAGCTGAGGGGTCTTTTGGACTTTAATAGGACTGTCCAGGACTCTTCATTGTCAAGTTTTCCTTCAGTTACAGTTCTTTTTCTATTTGTACATCAACACCGAATATTCTTGGATATTCGTTACACATCTCTTACTATCCCCTCACGTCTGACAAGTCACAACACTCCCCATCTCTGCTTCTCTTTACTTTATGTTTTCCTCGTGCCCAGGCCTGATGAGTTTTTTCCCCTGGTGTCACAATTCTAAAAGAAATAATAATAATAATTATAAAACATCAAAAATTGTCACTTCAACAAATACAACTGATAATTTGTAATTTTTTTTATTTCATTTTATAACATGCAATGTGTGTCATTGATACATTTTTACAAAAGAGTTCCCCATGATACTTGGAATATCACAAATGCCCCTTATATATTGTACATAACCACTACTGACACAAACAGTACTCTTAAAAATTTGATGCTACAGTCCTATGTATGGGATATTATTCAATCGGAAAGTATTGTACACTGTAAAGGAAAAATGACAGAGAAAAATGTGACATGCCATTATAGGAAGTACTTTTCTTGAATAAATATTATTAAGTGTATTCCATGATTTCAGGGGATTTCTATGCGAATGACAGGATGCCACTTTGCCTTCATATGCTTGCTAGGAACCCTGTGTATTGCTGCTTTGGCCTTTACAGTGTATCAGGTATGTGTTAAGAGTATTTTTACAGCATTTGTTTATTACTTGAAGTCTGTTATAAGTCATGTTTTGTGTAACATTTTCCTACACAACTTAGTCATTTTTACTTCTTTAGTGTGTTATACAAAGTCATGCATCAATTAACGTCTTTCCACACAACAACCATGCACATATGCATTCGCAACCTATAAAGTTATAATTTCATTAGTATAATATTATTTTTATTATTACAGTTGTTATTATTATTAATATTATTATTATTATTATTATTAATATTACAATGCTTAATTACAGTATTACCTTTGTTGGTAAATTTGGAGCATATAATATTTTGGCTATTTAGGTCGTACAGTGCATATGTATTGTGGTCCTTCCTCCTATGTGATCAACTAATTCCCTAACCCCCAGTATTATTCAATAGTCGTTTATGTTCAAGATTCTTGTGTAAAAGTGACTATGTGTATTGTATATAGCCTATTCTCAACCCCCCATATATTTTTAATCATGCCTAGATTACTGCACTGTACCTAATCATTACCAAGCACAGTTTAAATGCTATGTAAAAACTGCATTGTACAGTAGCAGATATGTTGTTTAAGGAAGAAACTTTTTTTATTTAATGTTTTCTAACTCCATATGTTTAAAACCACAATACCTGTATACTAAACCATGTAAGATGAGGGTGTGGTAAATACTTCTTATTTTCCTCTTTGTTCATAATGACAAAATATTACAGTGAATCTGTTATGGATTGCATGATTTTACCATTGTTACAAAGGGCTTTAAATGTTTCTTTTAAATATATTTTCTATGCCTACAGCAACACTGAATATTCTTGAATATTCATTACACATCTCCTATTATCCCTTCACATCAGCCAAGTCACAACACTCTATCACTGTTTCTCTTTACTTTATGTTCTTCGTGCCCATGCCTGATAAGGGCTGTTTCATTCATTTATTATTTTATTTGGCCCGTCCTGGTGTCACACTCAATGAAAAAATATATGTACAGTATATAAGTATATATTTTTATTCAGACCATGTTTTATAAAGCCCACTAGCAATTTTACTAATCAGTGGTTAATGATAAATTAATAAAGCAATACTATGGAGAGGAAGAAGCTTGGAGATTATACGTTAAGTATGCAGCTCCTTATCCACACAGATTAAAGAAAAACTTTGCATTAATTTGTATTATTAAATTTTTGTACTTTTGGTGTGACTTCTGATGCACCAAATAAAAGAAACAGTGTACAATTGTTTCTCATCTTACTTAGTCAGTTGGTTCTACTACTCCCAATTTGCTATGTTCAAGACCCTTATAAAAATTGTCTATGCTTTACATATAACTTATTCTAAACTCCTGTTTAATTACGTTATGTCTAGATTACTGTACTATACTTCAACTGTACCTAATTCAATTTAAATTTATGTATAACAATAGAGCACTGCAGTTGTTATATTGTATATCTTAAGGAAAAACTTCATTAATTTTCCCCACTGCATATGTTAAAAATTACACTATTCAAAGCTGGGTAAGTTGTGGTCCCACTGTATTAAGTTAATATGTTTTAATCAGAAGTTTGAAAAATGAACTTGGGTAATGTTTTATGGTCCCTTTATAGTTGTTTTGAGTACTTTATATTAAAATACTGAGACTTGTAGTATTTATAACTGTAAGTCGAGATATATTTCATTCATATGAATTTCTTTTCATATTGCTGTACATTTATTTGTTTCAGTCTCATCTGCCTCATGGAGGCTTTTGTTTGAGAGCTGTGCCTCCTCAAGTGTCTTGGCCAGACCCTCCTCCTCATGACCAAGTAGCCATGATGGCGAGATACATTGTACATACTTCAGGTAATCTGCATAATTCATTGTTGAGTAGGCTAGCTTGAGTTGATTAAAGCAGCTACTGGGATTATCACCAGCTCTCATCCTGTAATGGAAATGAATCTTCCAATGCCATCTCTTCTCATTTGTGTACTAACCTTTCCTAATAATATTGGCCTAGCCTTAAATATGATTGGGGACTGATTACAGCAGAAGATTGATTTTCATCTCTCACTGGGTAACATTAAAATCTACGTATTAATGAAGTTTCATGGCTTGCAGTTTCCCGATAATGAACACAGCATTGGAACATGCCTTGTGTCTACCCTTTTTATATCCAGATTTTGTTTTTTTGACGAAATGAATTATAGTTTCCCATGGAATCAAGCTTGTAATATTCTATGTTGTTCTCTAGCCCGTTTTAAATGTCAACTAATTATCCAAGGAATCTGTATCTGGAAAAGACAAAAACTAACTGTCCTATAACTTATACTTTTGTTATTTGCAAATATTTTGTATTTCCAAACATTTATAGCCATTTAGCTTGGTTAGCTGGGGCTAGTTGGTTTTCTTTCACTAGTATGATAGTATAATATTCTTATATATGATGAGGAGCATTAAAGTAATATTAACGTGTTAGAACACGTTAATATTACTTTAATGCTCCTCATCATATATAAGAATATTATACTATCATATTAGTGAAAGAAAACCAAGTAGCCCCAGCTAACCAAGCTTAGTCACTGTGGGTCACTGTTTAAAGAAATTTAATTAGAACTAGGCAGTTTGTATGTATTGTATTGTTTCATAAAACCAGTATAGAAATTGGAATATTGTAGCTAATGATTTGTTCATTCTGGCAGACTGGGCTTCCATTGCAACATACTCGGTGTCCCCAAGGATAGAAGGCTTTCCCTTTGCTAATATTCTCAGTCTGAGTGATGGCCCTGTGGAATATTCAAGTGGAATTCCTTACATGTATTTAACTCCCATGGACCTAACATCACATGACTTGGAGGTAAAATTACTATATATTTAAAATAGATGCTGAAAGGGACGTCTCTTTGTGTGTTATATATCTTCTAGAAGGGATAGGAAAATAGGGCTGGCAATTCCCCCTTCCCTGAGTAGTCACCGTGGCTCAAACGGTAGCGTCCACGACTCTGAGGCGTCAGGTCGAGGGTTCGCGGTCTGAGGTTAGCAAGGGCATGCACTCAGGGTAACAATTACATCTGCCAAAACAAGTCCCTCGCAAGAAGGCTACCGTCCTAGCCCTTGGTTGAAAAGGGAATCCGTGACATAAAACCGGAACAAATTCTCCCTTCCCTGACTTTCTTACTTCAGAGCAGCTGCTTTAACAGATGAGAAAGTACTGGTTATCATTGCAGCACCTCTGTTTCAAGTCTTATAGTACAGTTGTTGTGGCCTCTCTTGCTACCATATGATAAGTGGATATGGCAAAAAGAAAAAAGCACGTGTTTTTTTTTTTTTTTTTTTTTTTTAAAGAGTCCGTATTTTAAGGACACTATTAAAGAGCTATTTAGAAGCTAATATTGTGGTCTTTTAAGTTATGTTCTGTTGATTTATTAAGAAAAAGAATATAACCTATGGATTTCTAATTTTTAGAGCAAAAATGTAATTTAGTTAGTGTGTTTATATTGTTAATTTCTTTCTTGGGTGGCCACAAATTAAAAAATTATGGAGGTTGTAGAGCTTCAACACACCCTACACATACTCACCCTTTCCCTCTACCGTTTTGTGGTAAGAAAAGCAGTTCAAGGAGGAAAGGATGATGAGCCTTGCATTCTTCTATATTTTCATAAGCATATGATTTAACTTAATCAGAAATTTAAGCATTTGAAAGTTTTAGTATAATATATTTTCACTTTGCAGAAAGATCCAAGGGTTTCCTTATCTTTAAGTGAAGCTCAGTCTGATTACTGTCGTAAACACAACTATGATCCCATGAGCCCTTTGTGCGCCAGGGTTTTGCTTACTGGAAAGATAGTTAAGGTAATGTATATTTTTGCCCAAGGTTATGAATGAACATTTATATATGAATCTAGCTCCACCATTTATCATACACATCAAGGGTGTACTCACTGAGCCTGATGAGTTGACAGTGGCTACCACAAGTACACAACTATCCTTTCCTAATTCCAAGAGCTTTTGGAAAAGAAAAATTATGAGCCACAGTGTCATGTTGAACTTTGCCCTCTTTGATGGTGGACAATAGCTAATTCCACAAAACACCGGCATTATATGCATCTGTCTTATCAAATGTTTGATGACTTTTTCCAGAAATATCTTTTTATAGCAACGCGTACTTTGCTTTCTGATGCTGCAAACATTAGCCCTTGCATTAAAATATGTTATCCTGGCCTTACCTTTCTATAGTATCCTTCCAGGTGACTTGCGGCTTAAACATATATTATTTATTACAGTTGTTCTTCCTCCAAATCTGATGTCATAACTAACAGAAACCGATTGGGTGGTCACACTTATATCAAATGTAATTGCGCTATATGTCTTTGATCCCATAACCATCCTTACCATTTTTAGTTGTCTTATGGCAAAAAAAATATTAGGATGACTCCTCCCTTTTAGTCGTCACCTACACTCATGGACTATGAGGGTATTATTCTTTATCCATGATTCTCAAGATAGTAGTAGTAATAATATCATTATGAGACACTTATTTAAAGGAAAAGGAATGTGAATTTCTGTCTAAATTCAAGGAAATGAAGGGGAATTTCAAAAATTTCCTTTAAACTGCATACCACTGTGCACTGGTTCTAAGCATTTTTTCTGTTTTAATATAGTCTAGATACCCATATCATCATTTTATTAGCATATACTGCATATTTATGTTTAGAAATTGTTGTAGTTTTAATATCGAGGAAGGTATTTTCCTCCATAGGTGGAGAAAGACTCGGAGGAAGAAGGATTTGCAAGAAACGCTGTTTTTTCAAGACATCCAGAAATGAAGGATTGGCCTGCAGGTACTGTACTCTATATAGACATAAAATATATCTTTATTTTATTTTTTTTTACATACTCATCTTTATATATTCTCTATTAGAATGTTTGCTAAAAACAAAATTCTAAGTAACTGTATGAAAATTTCTTTTTGTTCTATGAAAGCCTATAAATCCAAACTGTATTGGATGGCCCAAGCAGGAGCAGGGGGGGGTGGCAACCCTTTATCCACAAGGAGCAAAAGGAGTAGTAGAGGTTTTAGATCGTAGTGAATGGATGTTTTTGGGTCAGCCACCCCTCTTACAAGGGGTAATGGGACCATGAATATAGATAGATAGATTTAATGAACTATAACATGTTGAATGCTAGTGCTTTTACAATAAACAATTATTCACTCTTCTTTGGCAGAAGAGGAAATAAACTTTTGTATTGTTTACATATTTTTTGGAAACGGAAAGGGAGGTAAAAAAATTCTGTTCTCTTGTAACACATATCTTAGAAGGTGACTAATGACTAGAAGGAAATGGAGGCAGGGTCTGGCAGCCCCTTACTCTCGTAATTTGTGCTTACCAGACCTGGACTGGGTATGTTGAAACGTGTTTAGCAAGCCAGAACCACCACAAAATTGAATTACATTTTGATGAGCAACTCGGAAGAAGAACAGCAAAACTGCCACAACCCTTGTCCCTAATAGGGCATGAGGGCAATTACCTCATCTCTTAACAAAACATACACAATAACAATTTCTCTGATTTGTGAAATGACTCTTCTGAGCTCATTTCTTGAAGATTCCTTCTAGCTGGAGACACTGAGAGCAACCCAGTTATAGAAGACTGCACCACTTACAACTACATACGCCAACGACGTAACATACACTTTGCGAGATATCTGTGGAAAAGCCCAGGATATACAGTGGTCTTCCTTAGAGGCTCAGGGCTGATGGGCCAGCTAGCTTAGGGAACAACCCAGGAAACACATTATGAAAGACTGCTAAACATACAACCGCATATTACATACACTCCCTGAGAGCTCTATGGGAAAGCCTGGGATCGGCAGTGGCCTTCCTTTGGGACTCTGGGCTGTTTGGCCAGGTAACTCAGGGAATAACAACAGATAGATGTTTGAGCTCTTGCTGTACAATGCTGTTCTCTGTTTAGCACAGAAGCTTCAAAGGTATTTTCATATGTCTTAAACGTTAAAAGTATGCAGTGCTTGGTTAAATGAAAAAGTAACTGATTAGTTTTAGTTTTGTATAACATACCTGAACAGACAGCTGAATGACTCAACGCTCTTGAATAATCTAGGGTATAACGTGGAAACTAAGGCTTAGAAAAGAAAGATTACTTGTTTTTATATGTTTTTTCCACTGCTAACTGGCAGGAAAAGTAATTTCACTTAATTTAAAACTAAAGCTTCAATAAAATATTTCAACTTTTGCAGGTCACCATTGGTACTTCGCTAAATTGAATATAACACATATTTTTGTCCTGGACTACTTTGGAGGCGCATCAGATGTTAGTGTGGATGAATACTTCAATTCCAATCCTTTCTAAAATACATAGTACATTTTTTAAAGTTGGTATTGAATAATATATATATATATATATATATATATATATATATATATTTATATATATATATATATATATATATATATATATATATATATATATATATATTTATATATATATATATATATATATATATATATATATATATATATTTATATATATATATATATATATATATATATATATATATATATATATATATATATATATATATATATATATATATATATATATATATATATATATATATATATATATATATATATATAAACATCTGGATAATTAATATAGGATTAAATGATCTGAGAGGACTGAATAATTTAATTAAAATTCAAGACACTGCATTTTATATACCTCTTTTGCACAGAGTGTAAAGAGAGAGCTTCTCCAGTAAAGGAAACCGATCCCTTTGCCCGAAAGTATTTTTGGAAAAGTTCCTTACAGGCTTGGTGTGCTAGGTATTAAAGGTCAAGCATTTATTATCAGACACACCAAGACTGCAAAGAACTTTTGCCAAAAATAATTTTTGGAGAATAGCTCTGTTACCTCTATGGAAAAAGCTCTCTCAATATACTCTTCAAAGATATATGAAGTATGTAACTTGAGTAAGTTGCTCAATCCTCACTGAAGCCCTACCTGTATGTTAAGTATCCAGAGATATACATTGCCAGATTTCTTGGACAAGCACCAGGGAATAATACCATACTTATGGAAGGAGCTCTTTCAATCCATTGTATTTTTCCAAAAAAGTTTCTCTCAGCAGTATGTATATATATGTCAGAATATTATTTATGGCAAAAAGATATTGTATATGTATGGGAGGAGTTCTCCGTATACACACTTTCCAGAGGACATTATAAGAATGGCGTTTTTGTATTGCAACTGTATTAAAATATTCAGTCCTCTGTGGTGCTCCACCCATATATTTCATATATTAAGTATCCAGAGATATATCTTGAACAGAAATTATAATATATATATATATATATATATATATATATATATATATATTGCTGCCAAGCAGTGTTATTTTAAATCTTATTCAAATGTTAAAGTTACCTAGTATCATGTGATATATATGCTTGTTAATTAATAGGTGATACCAGATCTAAATAAAATTAGGTGTGGGATTGTGAATAATACCCCTATGCAAACAAAATAGTATTACCATCTTATACCCACTATAGATCTTTGCAGGCTGCATTGCTGTCATTGCAATTATAAATAGTGATATAGTTATTTTCATGTATTTAGCTTTATTAGATGGTTAAATAGCTTAAAATGTAGATATGTAAATGAATAAAATATTTATATAATATATGAAAGTTAATTTTCCCTGAGGTATTTTTTAAAGTTTTCTCTATAGCAAAACAGGACTTGTATCTTAAAAAGGTGGACATATGTAGTAAATTTATGAAATAATAACTGGTATGTGCCATGTAATGGCATATAATACATGCATTTTATCTCTTATGTGGCAGACTGAATGGGTTTGTTAACTATACTTTTTCTCAGTACAAAACAGATGAAACTGGGTCACCCTATACTTCAACGTCATCGCTTTCAATCACTCTATTTTATAACAACTTTCCTCTTAAGAAGAGTATGACTCAATAGTTTGACCCACCACTTTCTGTTAGTATCACTGTCCTTTGTCCAGAGATAAACTAGTGGAGTATGAGACTGAAATGTATTTTAGAAGCCACTAGAATCAAGGTAAGGTATACCTACAGTAGTTTCTGTTCATCTGATTAAAAACTAGATTCTACTGATCACATGATGCCCTTTCCCAGTCTAGAAAATAAGTTAGTAAGTGATAAGATGTAATGCCTAACATCCTAAGTACCTGGAAGAAGGGAGTTATTTGTTTCTTTATAATGTCTACTTCCAAAAGATGTTCTATGTTATATGTCAGTATTAGTTCCTATTAACGGGGTGCACACTGACAGCTGTATCTAGACCAGGGGAATTAAGGCTGGATGCCTTTATCGTGAGTGTCCCTCCCAAGTCAAGTATTCTTACCACTATGCTACTGTGGTCTCCATGTCTATTACTAATAGATACTCCTCAAGAAATAATGCCTTAGTTCTTCATAACATACACCTATAGGAGAACCAAGAAACATGAATGCTGTACATGCCATAGCCAACAGGACAGAGAGTATGAGCTAAAAACCAGAATTACTATAAAGCTTCTGGCCTATAAGGGAATAATTTTATGCCAGTTAAAATACTGCTTAACATTTTGAGAGTATCTTGCCATTAAAAAGCACTCGGCATAATTCATTGCTCAGTTTTAAAATTAAACTATACAAAACCAATTTGTATCTTGAATAGCCATATTTAATTCTCTAAAATTAGAGTAGCAAATGCGAAAATTAAGTATTTGGTAACTAAATTTTATTTTCCTTTCTTCAAAAAGACATACTCCATTGAAGTAAAAAAATCCTATCCTCTAATTATTACGACAATGAACACAGATAAAATCTTTCAATTACAGTAATGAAAGCTGGTAAAGCACCAGGGTTAGATGATGTCAGGTGGAAAACCTGTCAAAAGTGTAAAAGCAATAGAGAAAAGGATTAGGTTGTTAAATGTCTTAAAGAATGGAGGATCTCGAGTGGCTAGAGCAGTGCATTTGTAATCCCACTTACCTGTGATTAGATAGGTACAGGTAAATGTTGGGTTACATCAAGGTTGTACTAAGTCCTCATTGTAGTTCAATGGGTATATGGATGGAGTGGTCAAGGAAGTAACTGCAAAAGTGCTTGGCAGAAGTATGGAATTAGTGGAATTGGTTACATATGTGGATGACACTGCTAATGGTTAATTATCGAGAGAAACAGAGGCAATTAGTGACTGAGTTGACAGGAGATGTGAGAGAAAGAAGTTAGGAGGAATATGGGTAGAAGTAGTCATGAGATATACAAGGAGTGTAGATGGTGGTAGGTCGAATGTTAGAGAGAATGGATGACAGACGAAATACAGCATTATGTACCTGGGACTGCATATAGCAGAGAATGGAGAGTGGATGGGGAGGTGAGAAACAAGAGAGAAGAACACTAGTAATCGGTATTTAGAAATGAATAAAGTTACATGAAGGCGTGCTTGTGCCTACGACATTGTATGGGCCAGAGACTTAGAATGAGAGATTGAAAATTGGATATGAGGTGTTTCACAAGCATGAGGTATATGTCAAAAATGGACATAGCGAGAAATGAGGAGGGTGCCAGGGAAGGGAAACGTTTATCATGAGATGAAACAGCCGGTAAACCAGCTATATTTATCAGGATTCAGGTAAGATCTTGACCCAATTTACTTTCTTGGCAATTAAAGCAGTGCTAATGGGGGAAGTGTTATGACTGTATTTCCAAGATTTGAGGGTTGGGGTGAATGGGTGTAATTACCTAATTGTGCTTACGGAAAAGAGCCACAAGCTCGTAACTTTCCATCTCCAGGTCGGTTTCATCTTGTATTTAGTGATATTTATCATACTTGTCCTTAAAACTATGGACTGAGTTAGTATTAACTACCTCTTGGCATAGCGAATTTAAATTATCAACTACTCTTACACTAAAAAATACTACCTTACATCCTGCAAAGAAGTTTTCTTACAAAGATTTAAACTATGACCTCTAGTTCTAGCACCAGTCTTATCAAAATCAATCTCTATCCACTCTGTCATAACCATGAGGGAATATAAAAACCATTACTATATCCCCCCTCAATCTTCTAGCTGCGAGTGATGGTAAATCTAATTTCCTCAGCCTCTCATCATAACTAAGATTGCTTATTCTGGCACCAGTTCCGTGGCATGTCTTTGAACTTTTTCCAGCTTAACCATGTCCTTTTTCAAGAGCGAATTCCAAGAGGCTGCATTCAAGCTTTGGCCTCACATTGTGTGTGCGTGTGTGATTTTACTTAGCCTCCCAGACTATAAATGGAATTAAGGTAAAAGGTTGCCAGGTTTCAGTTCCGATATCCATCTAAGATGCTCCTCAGAACGTCAGCCGAGGCAAGCCCCAATCCCCCACTGTGGTGTCCAGCCACAGCAGTAACCTCCCAGCAAACAGCTTAAACTCTCGGGGACCGATCTGTTGACCTCATGAATACGAAGCCAGCGCGTTACCACTGTACTAGTTAAGGTCATTATATATGTGCTTGTGTCTTCCACTGTGTCTTAAGTTTTTACAAATCACTGACATACCTGGAAATATCTGTACATCAAATAAAAAACTACGAAATTTCTTATCTGCAACATATACAGGTTCACCTAGTTCTTATAATAACGCAAAAATAGGTTCTCAGAAGTGCCGCGTCTTGTAATTTTCAGGTAATATAAGGAGTCATTTTCCATAAGAAACAATAAGAATGGGCATAGATACGTTTCACAACCGTACATAGACACACTAAACCAAAGATATAAGATAAGTAAAACATATTTTATAAGTACAGTAACCCCTCGTTTATTGCAGGGGTTCGGTTACGGGACCGGCCGCGATAGGTGAATTTCCGCAAAGTTAGATCACCCTATATACATAGGTATTTTACATTTATTTTTACCTTTACTGTATAGACCTTCCCTGCACTATTAAAAAACCACCCTTTACTTTATTAATAACAGCGTGCAATCGTAAATTTCTATGAAAGTGATAGATAAACTTACCGTGAATGAGGCGATGATGACGTAACATACTCATATACATAGGTATTTTACATTTATTTTTACCTTTCCTGTATAAACCCTACCTGCACTGTTAAAAAACCACCCATTACTTTATAAATAACAGCATGCAAGCATAAATTTATATGAACGTGATAGGTAAACTTACCGTGAATGAGGTAGTGATGACGTGTATAGACTCCAGAGGAAATTATTCCACAGCCAATTACAGCTTTACGGCTGCTTTTTTGCAA
>JAXCGZ010011601.1:72500-87500 GCA_037179515.1 Halocaridina rubra | reverse complement strand
TATCAATATGTACACCTCCCTGTAAACCATGTTCAATTCTTGGTTTTATATCCATTTGAAGCATTATTTGTATGAACTCATGTAATGTCTGACGCCTTGGCGCAATAAATTAATAAAATAAAATAAAATAATCTCTCTCTCTTACTAGATTTAGAAGCAAACGCATATAGAATTCTGATCGGATTTGGGAGATTGGTGGAGAGTAAATCGAACTTTTTTTTGCCAAATCTGAGATTTTGTCTTCAATATTACATAGCATATATGGTGTCTAGTGTCGTAGGTAGCGACTGAAAGGGATATCCCAGGAGATGGAGGTAATCTACCAACTTTGGATCCCCTTGTTAATCCAGCCACATGGGGGAACAAAGTAGCTCAAGTCAGTGCTGGTACAAAGCCTGGATCAATGGGTTGGGTTGGCGTAAGAGAGGACATCCGGCTGTAAAGAACTGAGTCAACCCTTCACTAGTTAGTGAAAATTGTGTAGTATGAATCGACCAGAAGATATATCCCTGATGGTGTGAAGAAAATAGCATAAATGTATTCTATGCATATCGTAAAAACTCACTAAAAGGGATATCCCAAGTGGTTGGGGAGAAAGAATACTCCTTCGTATTACCTTCGTGATGTATTAGCCGACTAAAAGGGATACGGGAGGGAAGAGTTGACAACTCCATTGTTCTAGAAAGACAGTCAATATTAAGGAGTGAAGAAGAGCGGATTGTAATCCAGTTCAGGTGAAAACCCTTTGTGTTCAATTGGGGCCATCCTGCTAACTTCACCGGCATATGGAGTCATGCTGGAAAAAATGAAACCTAAAGTCATGCTAGAATATAGGATACCAAGAATGCATTTGAGTGTTGTCCAGTATTTTTAATTTCTCTATAAATACAAGAGTAATTCTTTACAAAATCCAACACGAACCTCTATCCCGTTGAAGCTTAAGGGGTGCCCATAACTGAAAAAGAGAGGCAACAGGGTTTCTTCATACCTAGCACATCATCACCGCTTCGATCAGATGTTCTGTGCAAATTGAAAAAAAAAAACATAGAGGAAAAGAATATCACCCAATCGCTCCCTTATCCCTTTTAATCGGCTCTTACGACACACAGGGTGCTGAGCCAAGGAGTTCTTCATTGCTAACCACCAGGAATGAAAAATAACATTTCCTACAACAAAATTACAGGCATTGTTTTTCGTGGCAACATAAACATATATCGCAAGCAATATGAAGTCTGTCATTATTGCTTATCGTTCTCTTATTTCTGCCTTGTCCTTAAGCTGTTACTTATTCTTGGTGTCCGGGCCCTATGAGGGCAATTTTCTTTGCTTGCCTAGGTGCTACACTCATAAAAAGAAATGCAAAAAGATATATCTATGAGGAACGTAATTATTGTTTATTTTTCACTTGAAAACGGTATGTTTGTCTGTATGTATGAACTTAAAGGAAACATATTGGCACAGTTAATATACTTGTCTAAATATCTACCCATATACATGAGCCATTTTCCTTTATAAAGGAAGTGGCTGAGTCAAGGCAAAATACTCTGACTCTTTGGGAAGAGAAAATATAGAGAAGGAAATTCCCAATCCCCTCGTTCCACCCATTTATTCGACTCTTACAACAAGCAGGGGAACACGGGGTAAGTATGCTAGCCCCCTTTCTCAGGGGGTTACCCATACAAATAATAATAATAATAATAATAATAATAATAATAATAATAATAATAATAATAATAATAATGATAATAATAATAATAATAATAATAATAATAATAATAATAATAATAATAATAATAATAATAATAATAATAATAATAGAAAAAAAAATAAAACCGTGTGTATGTCTTTGCAAAATGCAACAATGCGAATATTAATAAGCTGTAAATGAAATAAAAATAAGCAAATACGTAGGTGAATATATTTTATAAATGAAATAATATGAAATGACGAACAAAACAGGGAATATGCGGTGAAAAGATCTATATTACTATATCTGAGAGAGAGAGAGAGAGAGAGAGAGAGAGAGAGAGAGAGAGAGAGAGAGAGAGAGAGAGAGAGAGAGAGAGAGAGAGAGAGAGAGAGGGAAATTCTTAATCTCTCTCTCTCTCTTTCCTCAACCCTCCTCTTCAGATTTGAATAAGAATAATTGGTTGCAAATTCTATTCACTATTATAAAAGGTCTCTATTACCAACTCCTAAGAATTTAATCCAGTCACACACACATATGCCAAAGCTTGAATATGCAACCCCATTTTGGAATCCACACTTGAAAAAATACGTAGTAAACTGGAAAAAGTTCAAAGACATACCACGAAACTGGTGACAGAAACGCGCAAGTTCAGTTATGATGAGAGGCTGAGGGAATTAGACTTACCATCGCTCGAAGCTAAAAGAATGAGGGGAGATATGCTGAAAATTTTTAAATTCCTTCATGGTTATGAGAGAGTGGATATGGATCGATATTTTGATATGGCTGGCTCTAGATCTAGAGGTCATAGTTTGAAGCTTCGTAAGAAAACTTCTATGCAGGATGTAAGGAAGTACTTTTTTAGTATAAGAGTAGTTGATAATTGGAATTCGCTAAGCGAGGAGGTAGTTAATGCTAACTCAATCCATAGTTTTAAGGACAAGTATGATAAGTATCACTAAGTACATAGTGGAACCGACAAGGAGACGGGAAGTTACGAGCTTGGGGCTCTTTCCCGTAAGCACAATTAGACAATTTTACACACACACACACACACACACACACACACACATATATATATATATAATATATATATATATATTATATATATATATATATATAATATATATATATATATATATATTGGGTTTCGGCTTATTCTTAATATTCCTATTGCTCTGGTGACTTTGGTGCTTCCTTACAGTGGAGTCTACCGGGACTGTAGCCTATATGTATATGAACTGCAATATTTAATGGCGTATAGTAAATATTGTTACCTAGGTTAGGTTAGGTTAATTTAGTTAGGTTAGGATACAATAGATCAAAGTGAGGTAGATTTCGCACTAAAATGACATATTATTTTCGAAATAATTCATGTCATTACATGCTTGATCCCGTGGGAAAATAGAGATACTTTGTAATCAGTATTTAAGGAGCAAATGATAAGCTAAAACTGAAATTAATAATCACGTGAAAATAAGATTAATATATTAAAACAAGCACGTGAACAGCTATAGTTTAATCACGTGGAATGTGAATGACATATTTAAAAAACAGTATAAGATAGGTTATAAATTATTGACGTGGAGAGAGAAAGTAAAACTTAAAAATTGAGATACTTTTATAAACTCAAGTATTATGTATGTTTTCCTCTTGTTAACAATGCATTTTGACTTCTACCAAAGTCAAAGAACATGGTATGTAACTCTGTGTGTGTGTGTGTGTGTGTGTGTGTGTGTGTGTGTGTGTGTGTGTGTGTGTGTGTGTGTGTACTTACCTAATTGTGTTTACGGGAAAGAGCCCAAAGCTCGTATCTCCATATCGGTTCCATTTTATACTTAGTAATACTTATCATACCTGTCCTTAAAACTATGGATTAAGATAGCATTAACTACCTCCTCGCTTAGCCAATTCCAGTTATCAACTACTCTTACACTGAAAAAGTATTTCCTTACATCCTGCAAAGAAGTTTTCTTAGAAGCTTCAAACTATGGCCTCTAGTTCTAGAGCCAGCCATATCAATATATCGATCCCTATCCACTCTATCATAACCATGAAGGAATTTAAAGACTGTCACATTATCCCCCCTCAATCTTCTAGCTTCGAGTGATGGTAAGTCTAATTCCCTCAGCTTCCCATCATAACTGAGATTGCGTATTTCTGCCACCAGTTTCGTGGCATGTCTTTGAACTTTTTCAAGCTTAGCTATGTGCTTTTTCAAGTGCGGATTCCAAAAGGGGGCTGCATATTCGAGTTTTGGCCTCACATAGGTTACATAAATATTTCTGAACATTTCCTTGTCCATGTGACTGAAGGCTACCCTTACATTTGATAAGAATGCATATGCTGCCCTTACTATGCCATTTATATGTATTTCTGGAGACAAATCTGCCAGTATGTTTACTCCTAGATCTCTCTCATTTTCTGTCTCTTGAAGTTGTACTCCAGCCACCGAGTAGTCAAGCATGGGCCTTCTTGCACTTGTACCCATTCTCATTACCTTACATTTTGAAGTATTGAATTTCAATAGCCACTTTTCTGACCACTCATGCAGATTATTTAGATCCTCCTGAAGTTCTCTACCATTGTTCTCGTTTTTTACTTTCTTCACAATCTTTGCATCATCTGCAAACATATTCATGAATTAATATACAGACTCTGGTAGGTCATTTACATATACAAGGAACAAAAGTGGCCCTAAAACTGAACCCTGTGGAACTCCACTACTAACTCTTCTCCATTCAGACACTGAGTGTCTTACTCTAACCCTCTGTTCCCTTCCTTCTGAGTAAGCTTTTATCCATTCCAAAACATTTCCACCTATTCTAGCCATTGCTTGCAGCTTCCTAATAAGTCTCCCACGTGGAACAGTGTCAAACGCTTTCTGGAAGTCTAGGAATATGCAATCCGCCCAGCCCTCTCTTTCCTGTAAGATTCGGCTTACCTCATCATAGAATTCTAATAAGTTTGTTACTGTTGATCTACCTTCTCTGACGCCATGTTGCCTCACTGACAAAAAGTTGAAGGATTCCAAGTGAAGAGAGATATGTTTCCTTAGTAGTTTCTCCATAACTTTGCAAACTGTGCTGGTCAAGGAAACTGGTCTATAGTTCAGAGCCGTATCCCTCCTTCCCTTTTTGAAGAGAGGTATCACATTTGCTTGTTTCCAGCATCTTGGAATCTCCCCTGACTCCAGTGACTTTTTAAATACGATACTTAGTGCCACTGATATTGAGTTTGCGCATTTTTTAAGCACATGAGGGGATATGTCATCAGGACCTGCGTGTGTGATTACCTAATTGTGATTACCTAATTGTGTTTACGGGAAAGAGCCCAAAGCTCGTATCTTCCCGTCTCCTCATCGGTTCCATTTTAGACTTAGTGATACTTATCGTACCTATCCTTAAAACTATGGATTGAGATAGCATTAACTACCTCCTCGCTTAGCGAATTCCAATTATCAACTACTCTTACACTGAAAAAGTATTTCCTTACATCCTGCAAAGAAGTTTTCTTACGAAGCTTCAAACTATGACCTCTAGTTCTAGAGCCAGCCATATCAAAATATCGATCCCTATCCACTCTATCATAACCATGAAGGAATTTAAAGACTGTCACCATATCCCCCCTTACTCTTCTAGCTTCGAGTGATGGCAGGTCTAATTCCCTCAGCCTCTCATCATAACTGAGATTGCGTATTTCTGGCACCAGTTTCGTGGCATGTCTTTGAACTTTTTCAAGCTTAGCTATGTGCTTTTTCAAGTGCGGATTCCAAAAGGGGGCTGCATATTCGAGTTTTGGCCTCACATAGGTTACATAAATATTTCTGAACATTTCCTTGTCCATGTGCCTGAAGGCTACCCTTACATTTGATAAGAATGCATATGCTGCCCTTACTACGCCATTTATATGTATTTCTGGAGACAAATCTGCCAGTATGTTTACTCCTAGATCTCTCTCATTTTCTGTCTCTTGAAGCTGTACTCCAGCCACCGAGTAGTCAAGCTTGGGCCTTCTTGCACTTGTACCCATTCTCATTACCTTACATTTTGAGGTATTGAATTTCATTAGCCACTTTTCTGACCACTCATGCAGATTATTTAGATCCTCCTGAAGTTCTCTACCATTGTTCTCATTTTTTACTTTCTTCACAATCTTTGCATCATCTGCAAACATATTCATGAATGAATTTACAGACTCTGGTAGGTCATTTACATATACAAGGAACAAAAGTGGCCCTAAAACTGAACCCTGTGGAACTCCACTAGTAACTCTTCTCCATTCAGACACTGAGTGTCTTACTCTAACCCTCTGTTCCCTTCCTTCTAAGTAAGTTTTTATCCATTCCAAAACATTTCCACCTATTCTAGCCATTGAGTGCAGCTTCCTAATAAGTCTCCCATGTGGAACAGTGTCAAACGCTTTCTGGAAGTCTAGGAATATGCAATCTGCCCAGCCCTCTCTTTCCTGTAAGATTTGGCTTACCTCATCATAAAATTCTAATAAGTTTGTTACTGTTGATCTACCTTCTCTGAAGCCATGTTGCCTCACTGACAAAAAGTTGAAGGATTCCAAGTGAAGAGAGATATGTTTCCTTAGTAGTTTCTCCATAAGTTTGCAAACTATGCTGGTCAAGGAAACTGGTCTATAGTTCAGAGCCGTATCCCTCCTTCCCTTTTTGAAGATAGGTATCACATTTGCTTGTTTCCAGCATCTTGGAATCTCCCCCGACTCCAGTGACTCCTTAAATATGATACTTAGTGCCACTGATATTGTGTTTGCGCATTTTTTAAGCACATGAGGGGATATGTCATCAGGACCTGTAGCTTTATGAACATCTAAATCCATCAGCGCTTTGCATACCTCTGTGGCTGTAAGGTTGATGTTCTCTAATACCGGCCCTTGAGCTTCTATCACTGCAATCTGAGGGGGTGGGGTATTTTCTACTGTAAATACTGACTGAAACTCCTTGTTCAATTCTTTGCAGATCTCTTCGTCCGTCTCAGTGATGCTTCCATCCGCTCTCTTTAGCCTTAAAACCTGTTCTTTTACCTTCAGTTTTCCTCTGATAAAGCTGTGGAAAAGCTTGGGATTTTCTTTAGCCTTCCTGGTGATGTCCCTCTCATAATCTCTCTCTGCCTCTCTCCTTTTACTTAGGTAGTCATTTCTTGCTCTTTTGTAGGTTTACCAGGCATTTATGTTTTTTCTCCTCCTATACCTTTTCCAGCATTTGTCTCTCCACTCCTTAGCTCTTTTACACCCATTATCGAACCATTTCTCTCTGGCATGAATTACACCTACTTTGGTGACAGGTATGCAGCAATCTACTATCTTCCCATATTTCTCACAAAAGATGTCATACATTTCTTGTACAGATTTGTTGTAAAATAAGGTTCTCCAGTCAATAACTGCAAAAAGCTCATTCATTTTGATGTAATCTCCTTTCGGATAGTTCCTCCTCATGTCCTCAGTGCCTCTACTCTCAGGAAGAATATCTTCAATGATATACTCCATCAACAACACACAGTGGTCACTCTTTCCAATTGGTGGTTCATACTCAATATTTTCAATATCCAACACATTATCTGTGAACACTAGATCAAGTAGTGATGGCTCATCCCCACCCCTGGCTCTTGTTGGTTCCATTACATGTTGGTGTAGGAAATTCCCTTGTACGCAATCTAGGAATCTTGCCCCGAATGAGTCCTCACCACTGTATGGGTCAAGATTTATCCAATCTATCTCTTTATGATTAAAGTCTCTCATAATCAAAATCCTACATTTTTTCTCCCGTGCCATGTTAACAACTGAGTTTATGACTTCAATAGTACCTATATGACTTTCCTCATAAATTTCAAGCCTATTTTGGTTCCTTGGTGGGTTGTATACAACAGTTATTATAATGCTCTCTGACCCAGTATTTATGCGAGCAACAAGAAATTCCTTGAACTCACTTTCTATAGCCAAGTTTATTTCTTCAACTTGAATCCTCTCACTTATGAGCAGTGCTATCCCTCCACCAGTCCTCTCAGATCTTTCAACCCTTAGTATTCTGAAGCCCTTAGGAAAAACTGTGACACTGTATATGTCCTCACTCAACTTAGTCTCTGTAATTGCTACTATATCTGCCTTACTGTTGTGAATCCTATCTTTTAATTCTACTGCCTTACCAGCTAATCCATCAGCATTTGTGTATAACAATCTTAATGAGGCCCCATCCCCTGATCTTCTGTCATTATCTTCTTTATCTCCCCTTTGTCTGGAAGTATTCTGTAACGAAAATTTTTCTTCTCTTCTTCATTTCTCTCATAATTTAACCTTCTTGCCTCTTGCAACAAGTTTTTGATCTTTCCCATCTCTTCCTGTGTTCTGTATCGTCTAATGAACACTTCTTTGCATTCTTGAAGGTCTTTTAGACTTTTTTTTCTCAACAATATTTCCCTACATGTTTCCCCTCTCTCAAAGGTTACTTTTGTTGGTCTTGGCTTTTCTTCCCTCGAATATTTACCTAGTTGGTGTATGTTTACAATATCCTCAGGACCACATACTACTCCAAGCTTTCTTATCAGGTCTACAACCCTAGCTTTATTTTCTTCAAGTCTCCCCTGCCATGTTGGCTCCCGGGATTCACCTATGCCTGAGATTACCACTGTCTTCTCCTTATCAAGTGCCTGTCTGATGAGTGGGTTTGCCCTTTCCATCACAACGTCTTTCATTTTTTCGATTACTGTCTCTTTATAGTCAACTGTTTGTATGTTTTCCAGTGCCACCACCTTTACAGCCTCTTTTACTGCCACATTCCCCTTTAGTGCATCAGCAAAGGACGTTTTCATGGCATCATTTTCCATATTCAGCTCCTGGAACTCTTTTCTGAACTGTTCAATGTTTTCCTTAATCTGGACATTCCAAGCAGCAATCTCGTCTCTCTCAGAAGAGAGCAGTGAACTAACATCTAATTCCTTTAGGTTGTCATTCGGCTGTGTGTGTGTGTGTGTGTGTGTGTGTGTGTGTGTGTGTGTGTGTGTGTGTGTGTGTGTGTGTGTGTGTGTGTGTGTGTGTGTGTGTGTGTGTGTGTGTGTGTGTTGAGACGAACAAATATTTATTCAGTACTAAAGATTCAGAGGGTCTTAGTTTTGCAAATGACCTCTTCCAAGGTCGATAACACATTTCTTCTGTCAAATCAAAGATTTTTAGGATATGATTTTGCAAATGGTCTCTCTCTCTCTCTCTCTCTCTCTCTCTCTCTCTCTCTCTCTCTCTCTCTCTCTCTCTCTCTCTCACACACACACACATTGTATATTCATGCAACCCTGTATCAGTGTTACAAATATTTTCCCATACTCGACTACATATTTATATGAAATTTAAGATTTGAGGATTTCATTTTGCATATGGCACTCTCTCTCTCTCTCTCTCTCTCTCTCTCTCTCTCTCTCTCTCTCTCTCTCTCTCTCTCTCTCTCTCTCTCTCTTTCTGTCTCTCTCTTTATCTATCTATCTATCTAGCTATCTTTATATGTGTGTGTTTATCAATCTATCTGTATCACAAATGTTTACTTAGAGTCAACACATATTTCTTTAATAAAACCAAAGACTGTTGAGTACTAACAAACTTTATTTCCATTTCAATACAATGGGTATTCGTCAGCCAGGGCAAGCCCCAACCTCCCACTGTGGTGTCCAACCACAGCAGTTCCTGCCAGTAAAGAGCTTAAACTCTCGGTCTTGGACGGGAACCGATCTTTCGACCTCGTGAATGCGAAGCCAGCGCATTACCACTATACTAGCCAGCAGGCTAGGTGTTGCATAGGGTGATTCCGGATCTCTCTCTCTCTCTCTCTCTACCAGTGTTTTATATTTTACTTCATGTCAATATCTTCCTTTTATACAAGTAAAGATTTTAAGGAATTGACTCTGAATATAGCCTATGTGTGTGTATGTGTACATATAGCCTGTGTGTGTGTACAAATAGCCTGTGTGTATTTACTCAATTGTGTATATATATATATATATATATATATATATATATATATATATATATATATATATATATATATATATATATATGCGTGTGTGTGTGTGTGTGTGATTACCTATGTGTGATTACCTAATTGTGTTTACGGGAAAGAGCCCAAAGCTCGTATCTTCCCGTCTCCTCATCGGTTCCATTTTATACTTAGTCATAATTATCATACCTGTCCTTAAAACTATGGATTGAGATAGCATTAACTACCTCCTCGCTTAGCCAATTCCAATTATCAACTACTCTTCACTGAAAAAGTATTTCCTTACATCTGCAAAGAAGTCTTCTTACGAAGCTTCAAACTATGACCTCTAGTTCTAGAGCCTGCCATATCAAAATATCGATCCCTATCCACTCTATCATAACCATGAAGGAATTTAAAGACTGTCACATTATCCCCCCTCAATCTTCTAGCTTCGAGTGATGCTAAGTCTAATTCCCTCAGCCTCTCATCATAACTGAGATTGCGTATTTCTGGCACCAGTTTCGTGCCATGTCTTTGAACTTTTTCAAGCTTAGCTATGTGCTTTTTCAAGTGTGGATTCCAAAAGGGGGCTGCATATTCGAGTTTTGGCCTCACATAGGTTACATAAATATTTCTGAACATTTCCTTGTCCATGTGACTGAAGGCTACCCTTACATTTGATAAGAATGCATATGCTGCCCTTACTATGCCATTTATATGTATTTCTGGAGACAATCTGCCAGTATGTTAACTCCTAGATCTCTCTCATTTTCTGTCTCTTGAAGTTGTACTCCAGCCACCAAGTAGTCAAGCTTGGGCCTTCTTGCACTTGTACCCATTCTCATTACCTTACATTTTGAGGTACTGAATTTCATTAGCCACTTTTCTGACCACTCATGCAGATTATTTAGATCCTCCTGAAGTTCTCTACCATTGTTCTCGTTTTTTACTTTCTTCACAATCTTTGCATCATCTGCAAACATATTCATGAATTAATATACAGACTCTGGTAGGTCATTTACATATACAAGGAACAAAAGTGGCCCTAAAACTGAACCCTGTGGAACTCCACTACTAACTCTTCTCCATTCAGACACTGAGTGTCTTACTCTAACCCTCTGTTCCCTTCCTTCTAAGTAAGTTTTTATCCATTCCAAAAAAAAATCCATCTATTCTAGCCATTGTTTGCAGCTTCCTAATAAGTCTTCCATGTGGAACAGTGTCAAACGCTTTCTGGAAATCTAGGAATATGCAATCTGCCCAGCCCTCTCTTTCCTGTAAGATTCGGCTTACCTCATCATAGAATTCTAATAAGTTTGTTACTGTTGATCTACCTTCTCTGAAGTCATGTTGCCTCACTGACAAAAAGTTGAAGGATTCCAAGTGAAGAGAGATATGTGTCCTTCGTAGTTTCTCCATAACTTTGCAAACTATGCTGGTCAAGGAAACTGGTCTATAGTTCAGAGCCGTATCCCTCCTTCTCTTTTTGAAGATAGGTATCACATTTGCTTGTTTCCAGCATCTTGGAATCTCCCCTGACTCCAGTGACTTTTTAATATGATACTTAGTGCCACTGATATTGAGTTTGCGCATTTTTTAAGCACATGAGGGGATATGTCATCAGGACCTGCGTGTGTGTGTGTGTGTGTGATTACCTAATTGTGATTACCTAATTGTGTTTACGGGAAAGAGCCCAAAGCTCGTATCTTCCCGTCTCCTGATCGGTTCCATTTTTAGACTTAGTGATACTTATCATACCTGTCCTTAAAACTATGGATTGAGGTAGCATTAACTACCTCCTCGCTTAGCGAATTCCAATTATCAACTACTCTTACACTGAAAAAGTATTTCCTTACATCCTGCAAACAAGTTTTCTTCCGAAGCTTCAAACTATGACCTCTAGTTCTAGAGCCAGCCATATCGAAATATCCATCCCTATCCACTCTATCATAACCATGAAGGAATTTATAGACTGTCACCATATCCCCCCTTACTCTTCTAGCTTCGAGTGATGGCAAGTCTAATTCCCTCAGCCTCTCATCATAACCGAGATTGCGTATTTCTGGCACCAGTTTCGTGGCATGTCTTTGAACTTTTTCAAGCTTAGCTATGTGCTTTTTCAAGTGCGGATTCCAAAAGGGGGCTGCATATTCGAGTTTTGGCCTCACATAGGTTACATAAATATTTCTGAACATTTCCTTGTCCATGTGCCTGAAGGCTACCCTTACATTTGATAAGAATGCATATGCTGCCCTTACTACGCCATTTATATGTATTTCTGGAGACAAATCTGCCAATATGTTTACTCCTAGATCTCTCTCATTTTCTGTCTCCTGAAGTTGTACTCCAGCCACCGAGTAGTCAAGCTTGGGCCTTCTTGCACTTGTACCCATTCTCATTACCTTACATTTTGAGGTATTGAATTTCATTAGCCACTTTTCTGACCACTCATGCAGATTATTTAGATCCTCCTGAAGTTCTCTACCATTGTTCTCGTTTTTTACTTTCTTCACAATCTTTGCATCATCTGCAAACATATTCATGAATGAATTTACAGACTCTGGTAGGTCATTTACATATACAAGGAACAAAAGTGGCCCTAAAACTGAACCCTGTGGAACTCCACTACTAACTCTTCTCCATTCAGACACTGAGTGTCTTACTCTAACCCTCTGTTCCCTTCCTTCTAAGTAAGTTTTTATCCATTCCAAGACATTTCCACCTATTCTAGCCATTGATTGCAGCTTCCTAATAAGTCTCCCATGTGGAACAGTGTCAAACGCTTTCTGGAAGTCTAGGAATATGCAATCTGCCCAGCCCTCTCTTTCCTGTAAGATTTGGCTTACCTCATCATAAAATTCTAATAAGTTTGTTACTGTTGATCTTCCTTCTCTGAAGCCATGTTGCCTCACTGACAAAAAGTTGAAGGATTCCAAGTGAAGAGAGATATGTTTCCTTAGTAGTTTCTCCATAACTTTGCAAACTATGCTGGTCAAGGAAACTGGTCTATAGTTCAGAGCCGTATCCCTCCTTCCCTTTTTGAAGATAGGTATCACATTTGCTTGTTTCCAGCATCTTGGAATCTCCCCCGACTCCAATGACTCCTTAAATATGATACTTAGTGCCACTGATATTGTGTTTGCGCATTTTTTAAGCACATGAGGGGATATGTCATCAGGACCTGTAGCTTTATGAACATCTAAATCCATCAGCGCTTTGCATACCTCTGTGGCTGTAAGGTTGATGTTCTCTAATACCGGCCCTTGAGCTTCTATCACTGCAATCTGAGGGGGTGGGGTATTTTCTACTGTAAATACTGACTGAAACTCCTTGTTCAATTCTTTGCAGATCTCTTCGTCCGTCTCAGTGATGCTTCCATCCGCTCTCTTTAGCCTTAAAACCTGTTCTTTTACCTTCAGTTTTCCTCTGATAAAGCTGTGGAAAAGCTTGGGATTTTCTTTCGCCTTCCTGGTGATGTCCCTCTCATAATCTTTCTCTGCCTCTCTCCTTTTACTTAGGTAGTCATTTCTTGCTCTTTTGTAGGTTTGCCAGGCATTTATGTTTTTTCTCCTCCTATACCTTTTCCAGCATTTGTCTCTCCACTCCTTAGCTCTTTTACACCCATTATCGAACCATTTCTCTCTGGCATGAATTACACCTACTTTGGTGACAGGTATGCAGCAATCTACAATCTTCCCATATTTCTCACAAAAGATGTCATACATTTCTTGTACAGATTTGTTGTAAAATAAGGTTCTCCAGTCAATAACTGCAAAAAGCTCATTCATTTTGATGTAATCTCCTTTCTGATAGTTCCTCCTCATGTCCTCAGTGCCTCTACTGTCAGGAAGAATGTCTTCAATGATATACTCCATCAACAACACACAGTGGTCACTCTTTCCAATTGGTGGTTCATACTCAATATTTTCAATATCCAACACATTATCTGTGAACACCAGATCAAGTAGTGATGGCTCATCCCCACCCCTGGCTCTTGTTGGTTCCATTACATGTTGGTGTAGGAAATTCCCTTGTACGCAATCTAGGAATCTTGCCCCAAAGGAGTCCTCACCACTGTGTGGGTCAAGATTTATCCAATCTATCTCTTTATGATTAAAGTCTCCCATAATCAAAATCCTACATTTTTTCTCCCGCGCCATGTTAACAACTGAGTTTATGACTTCAATCGTACCTATATGACTTTCCTCATAAATTTCAAGCCTATTTTGGTTCCTTGGTGGGTTGTATACAACAGTTATTATAATGCTCTCTGACCCAGTATTTATGCGAGCAACAAGAAATTCCCTGAACTCACTTTCTATAGCCAAGTTTATCTCTTCAACTTGAATCCTCTCACTTATGAGCAGTGCTATCCCTCCACCAGTCCTCTCAGATCTTTCGACCCTTAGTATTCTGAAGCCCTTAGGAAAAACTGTGACACTGTTTATGTCCTCACTCAACTTAGTCTCTGTAATTGCTACTATATCTGCCTTACTGTTGTGAATCCTATCTTTTAATTCTACTGCCTTACCAGCTAATCCATCAGCATTTGTGTATAACAATCTTAATGAGGCCCCATCCCCTGATCTTCTGTCATTATCTTCTTTATCTCCCCTTTGTCTGGAAGTATTCCGTAACGAAAATTTTTCTTCTCTTCTTCATTTCTTTCATCATTTAACCTTCTTGCCTCTTGCAACAAGTTTTTGATCTTTCCCATCTCTTCCTGTGTTCTGTGTGTGTATGTGTGTGTGTGTGTGTGTGTGTGTGTGTGTGTGTGTGTGTGTGTGTGTGTGTGTGTGTGTCAACGAAAAAGAAGCCTCTGCTCCTATCTTTGTCTCCTGAAAGGTTTCATTTTTGTCATTATTACTAACACTTATATATCCATAAAACTACTTCTGCAGCCACCCGTGATCCACTCTGCCAGTACCTTAGATTATTATCAAAGCAGTTACCGTATATTCTCACTTTAATCTTTTTTCTCAACCTTTCCTCTTAAGTGAGATTAAGTGTCAGTCACAACCTCTGTAGTATGCCCTTGAACTCTCTCCAAATCATATGATTTATCAAAGGCGGATTCCAGAGGCGTGCTGCATATTCAAGTTTAGGCCTCACATGAGTCATGTGAATATTTCTAACATTTTTTAGTCTATATGCCTGAATGTCACCCATATATATGCTAAGAAATCATAAGCTGCATTTTCTATGCAATTTATGTGCATTGCAGGAGACATATCTGCCGAAACATTCATTTTCAAGATCTATTTCTTTACTTTCTACGATGATTACCCAGACATGGGCCTGATGTTACTCTTGCCCATCCTCATTA
>JAXCGZ010011601.1:60000-67500 GCA_037179515.1 Halocaridina rubra | reverse complement strand
TTTGGCTGCATGGAGAAGGAAGGAAGGAAGGAAAGAAGGAATTCCTCATTAGGTTGGAGGAGACAAAAAGAGAGGGTGAAATTCCTAATTGGGCTGGGAGGTGGTAGGGAGGAGTCCCTGTTTGGGCTGGAAAAGGGGGTGATTGGGGATGGGGGGAACTCATGCGTGATAAGTGATATCATTCAAACACTTTTTACAATCGCCTGTCACACTATGCATCAAAAGAATTTTCAGGTCTGGAAATGTCATGATAAAAAGTTTCCAGACTTTGGCAGTGTATCATGATATAGCACGTTTATCCAGAAGGTCCAGGCCAGGACACGCAAATATCTGATTTTAGCAATATTTCTGCGTTTAAGACCCAAATGCTAAGCGTAAACAGAAGAGAAGATTGCATGATTTCAAATCCTGAAGAATAGAGCTGAATGCAGAGCAAACTTCACGCAATGGAGAAATAATGCTTCAGGGGAAAACAAGGATAAACATAAGAGTATAAGGGGGACCCCAAAATGATTCAAGTATCATTGAATTGCTACTCCTTGGCAATTCTGGTTAGATTAAGTTAGACTAGCTTTTAACTGGTAGTCATGGTTAGTCATACATGTCCGAAAAGCCGATTAGAAATACAAAATATCTCCAAATGCAAAAAAAATAGCTTAACACTGTAAAAATTATAATATATTTCTTACGCTCTTTGTACCAACATGAACACAAACATATTATTAGCATTTGTAAATAGACTTATGCTATTTACAGACAAGCAATGCAAATACCTAAGGCACGAGACTTGAAAATATGTACATATTTACCTAAGAATAAAAATAAAATAAATGCAGCAGATTGAATTACTCATAAGTCGAGGTCACGCAACACCAATCGAAATGGTTTTATCGGGTTTCAACCGTCATATTCTGGTTTGGTCAGTAAGACCATTAAAGGAAAACTTTCCCCCAACCTTCAAATTAGGGTATGACTTACTGAGAAATTATATTGCACACACACACACAAAAATACACACACACACACACACCTTATTTTACAACAAATCTGTACAAGAAATGTATGACATCTTTTTGTGAGAAATATGGGAAGATAGTAGATTGCTGCATACCTGTCACCAAAGTAGGTGTAATTCATGCCAGCGAGAAATGGTTCGATAATGGGTGTAAAAGAGCTAAGGAGTGGAGAGACAAATGCTGGAAAAGGTATAGGAGGAGAAAAAACATAAATGCCTGGCAAACCTACAAAAGAGCAAGAAATGACTACCTAAGTAAAAGGAGAGAGGCAGAGAGAGACTATGAGAAGGACATCACCAGGAAGGCTAAAGAAAATCCCAAGCTTTTCCACAGCTTTATCAGAGGAAAACTGAAGGTAAAAGAACAGGTTTTAAGGCTAAAGAGAGCGGATGGAAGCATCACTGAGACGGATGAAGAGATCTGCAAAGAATTGAACAAGGAGTTTCAGTCAGTATTTACAGTAGAAAATACCCCACCCCCTCAGATTGCAGTGATAGAAGCTCAAGGGCCGATATTAGAGAACATCAACCTTACAGCCACAGAGGTATGCAAAGCGCTGATGGATTTAGATGTTCATAAAGCTACAGGTCCCGATGACATATCCCCTCATGTGCTTAAAAATGCGCAAACACAATATCAGTGGCACTAAGTATCATATTTAAGGAGTCACTGGAGTCGGGGGAGATTCCAAGATGCTGGAAACAAGCAAATGTGATACCTATCTTCAAAAAGGGAAGGAGGGATACGGCTCTGAACTATAGACCAGTTTCCTTGACCAGCATAGTTTGCAAACTTATGGAGAAACTACTAAGGAAACATATCTCTCTTCACTTGGAATCCTTCAACTTTTTGTCAGTGAGGCAACATGGCTTCAGAGAAGGTAGATCAACAGTAACAAACTTATTAGAATTTTATTATGAGGTAAGCCAAATCTTACAGGAAAGAGAGGGCTGGGCAGATTGCATATTCCTAGACTTCCAGAAAGCGTTTGACACTGTTCCACGTGGGAGACTTATTAGGAAGCTGCAATCAATGGCTAGAATAGGTGGTAATGTTTTGGAATGGATAAAAACTTACTTAGAAGGAAGGGAACAGAGGGTTAGAGTAAGACACTCAGTGTCTGAATGGAGAAGAGTTAGTAGTGGAGTTCCACAGGGTTCAGTTTTAGGGCCACTTTTTTTCCTTGTATATGTAAATAACCTACCAGAGTCTGTAAATTCATTCATGAATATGTTTGCAGATGATGCAAAGATTGCGAAGAAAGTAAAAAACGAGAACAATGGTAGAGAACTTCAGGAGGATCTAAATAATCTGCATGAGTGGTCAGAAAAGTGGCTAATGAAATGCAATACTTCAAAATGTAAGGTAATGAGAATGGGTACAAGTGCAAGAAGGCCCAAGCTTGCCTACTCGGTGGCTGGAGTACAACTTCAAGAGACAGAAAATGAGAGAGGTCTAGGAGTAACCATACTGGCAGATTTGTCTCCAGAAATACATATAAATGGAATAGTAAGGGCAGCATATGCATTCTTATCAAATGTAAGGGTAGCCTTCAGGCACATGGACAAGGAAATGTTCAGAAATATTTATGTAACCTATGTGAGGCCAAAACTCGAATATGCAGCCCTCTTTTGGAATCCGCACTTGAAAAAGCACATAGCTAAGCTTGAAAAAGTTCAAAGACATGCCACGAAACTGGTGCCAGAAATACGCAATCTCAGTTATGATGAGAGGCTGAGGGAATTAGACTTACCATCACTCGAAGCTAGATGAGTGAGGGGGGATATGGTGACAGTCTTTAAATTCCTTCATGGTTATGATAGAGTGGATAGGGATGGATATTTTGATATGGCTGGCTCTAGAACTAGAGGTCATAGTTTGAAGCTTCGTAAGAAAACTTGTTTGCAGGATGTAAGGAAATACTTTTTCAGTGTAAGAGTAGTTGATAATTGGAATTGGCTAAGCGAGGAGGTAGTTAATGCTATCTCAATCCATAGTTTTAAGGACAGGTATGATAAGTATGACTAAGTATAAAATGGAACCGATGAGGAGACGGGAAGATACGAGCTTTGGGCTCTTTCCCGTAAACACAATTAGGTAATCACAATTAGGTAATCACACACACACACACACACACACACACACACACACACACACATATATATATATATATATATATATATATATATATATATATATATATATATATATATATATGTTCTGGTTTTACGTCACGGATTCCCTTTTCAACCAAGGGCTAGGACGGTTGCCTTCTTGCGAAGGACTTGTTTGGGCAGATGTAATCGTTACCCTGAGTGCATGCCCTTGCTAACGTCAGACCGAGACGGGGCGCGAACTCTCGACCTGACGCCTCAAAGTCGCGGACGCTACCGTTTGAGCCACGGTGACTATATATATATATATATATATATATATATATATATATATATATATATATATATATATATATATATATATATATATATATATATATATATATATATATATATGGTAGCGCCTTGGCTTAGTAATAATAAGTCCCAGGGTCAAGGGCCGGTCGGGGTAGATGATATATATATTATATATATATATATATATATATATATATATATATATATATATATATATATATATATATATATATATATATGTTTGTTTATTTGTTTGTTGCGGTTTTACGTCACGGACTCCCTTTTCTACCAAGGGCTAGGACGGTTGCCTTCTTGCAAAAGACTTGCTTTGGCAGATATAATCGTTACCCTGAGTGCATGCCCTTGCTAACCTCAGACCGTGACGGGGCGGGAACCCTCGACCTGACGCCTCAAAGTCGCGGACGCTACGCTTGAGCCACGGTGACTACTACTACTACTACTACTACACGCACACGCATATATATATATATATATATATATATATATATATATATATATATATATATATATATATATATATATATATATATATATATATATATATATATATATATATATATATATATATAGTGTGTGTGTGTGTGTGTGTGTGTGTGTGTGTGTGTGTGTGTGTGTGTGATTACCTAATTGTGTTTACAGGAAAGAGCCCAAAGCTCGTATCTTCCCGTCTCCTCATCGGTTCCATTTTATACTTAGTCATACTTATCATACCTGTCCTTAAAACTATGGATTGAGATAGCATTAACTACCTCCTCGCTTAGCCAATTCCAATTATCAACTACTCTTACACTGAAAAAGTATTTCCTTACATCCTGCGAAGAAGTTTTCTTACGAAGCTTCAAACTATGACCTCTACTTCTAGAGCCAGCCATATCAAAATATCCATCCCTATCCACTCTATCATAACCATGAAGGAATTTAAAGACTGTCACCATATCCCCCCTCACTCATCTAGCTTCGAGTGATGGTAAGTCTAATTCCCTCAGCCTCTCATCATAACTGAGATTGCGTATTTCTGGCACCAGTTTCGTGGCATGTCTTTGAACTTTTTCAAGCTTAGCTATGTGCTTTTTCAAGTGCGGATTCCAAAAGGGGGCTGCATATTCGAGTTTTGGCCTCACATAGGTTACATTAATATTTCTGAACATTTCCTTGTCCATGTGCCTGAAGGCTACCCTTACATTTGATAAGAATGCATATGCTGCCCTTACTATGCCATTTATATGTATTTCTGGAGACAAATCTGCCAGTATGTTTACTCCTAGATCTCTCTCATTTTCTGTCTCTTGAAGTTGTACTCCAGCCACCGAGTAGTCAAGCTTGGGCCTTCTTGCACTTGTACCCATTCTCATTACCTTACATTTTGTAGTATTGAATTTCATTAGCCACTTTTCTGACCACTCATGCAGATTATTTAGATCCTCCTGAAGTTCTCTACCATTGTTCTCGTTTTTTACTTTCTTCACAATCTTTGCATCATCTGCAAACATATTCATGAATGAATTTACAGACTCTGGTAGGTCATTTACATATACAAGGAACAAAAGTGGCCCTAAAACTGAACCCTGTGGAACTCCACTACTAACTCTTCTCCATTCAGACACTGAGTGTCTTACTCTAACCCTCTGTTCCCTTCCTTCTAAGTAAGTTTTTATCCATTCCAAAACATTTCCACCTATTCTAGCCATTGATTGCAGCTTCCTAATAAGTCTCCCATGTGGAACAGTGTCAAACGCTTTCTGGAAGTCTAGGTGTGTGTGTGTGTGTGTGTGTGTGTGTGTGTGATTACCTAATTGTGATTACCTAATTGTGTTTACGGGAAAGAGCCCAAAGCTCGTATCTTCCCGTCTCCTGATCGGTTCCATTTTTAGACTTAGTGATACTTATCATACCTGTCCTTAAAACTATGGATTGAGGTAGCATTAACTACCTCCTCGCTTAGCGAATTCCAATTATCAACTACTCTTACACTGAAAAAGTATTTCCTTACATCCTGCAAACAAGTTTTCTTCCGAAGCTTCAAACTATGACCTCTAGTTCTAGAGCCAGCCATATCGAAATATCGATCCCTATCCACTCTATCATAACCATGAAGGAATTTAAAGACTGTCACCATATCCCCCCTTACTCTTCTAGCTTCGAGTGATGGCAAGTCTAATTCCCTCAGCCTCTCATCATAACCGAGATTGCGTATTTCTGGCACCAGTTTCGTGGCATGTCTTTGAACTTTTTCAAGCTTAGCTATGTGCTTTTTCAAGTGCGGATTCCAAAAGGGGGCTGCATATTCGAGGTTTGGCCTCACATAGGTTACATAAATATTTCTGAACATTTCCTTGTCCATGTGTGTGTGTGTGTGTGTGTGTGTGTGTGTGTGTGTGTGTATGTGTGTGTGTGTGTGTGTGTAATCTTACCGAAGCAAGTAAAATATAAAAATATTTTAACATCCATTGCCTGTTATTTTCATGCAATATGCGTCTGTTCACGCATTTAATACTAACAATATTAAAAAAATATATCTTAACATATTTATCAATTACACTCATGGTAGTCATCGCGTCTCGAGCGGTAGCGTCCGCGACTCTGAGGCGTCAGGTCGAGGGTTCGTGCCCCGTCACGGTCTGAGGTTAGCAAGGGCATGCACTCAGGGTAAGGATTACATCTGCCAAAACAAGTCCTTCGCAAGAAGGCAACCGTCCTAGCCTTTGGTAGATAAGGGAGTCCGTGAAGTAAAACCGGAACATTTATCAATTACACTCATCAAAGCTGAATAACCTGTGATAAGAACAAACTGATTCTATTTATAATTTACTTATGTACCAACAGCTCAACCCGCCGCGAAGACAAAGTGACAAATAGGCTAAGAAATCTTACAAACTAGTAAATTTAATCGACCCTAGCAATATGCGCAAGTACATAGCCTAAGGACAAGTGTAACATATTGGTGCAAGTTACAATATATACACTCAAATCTTGCAGACACACACACACACACACACACACACACACACACACACATATATATATATATATATATATATATATATATATATATATATATATATATATATATATATATATATATATATATATATATATATATATAGAGAGAGAGAGAGAGAGAGAGAGAGAGAGAGAGATTGAACCGCCAAAACATTATAAGCCTAATCCAATATATCATATTGTAAAGGCGAAGCAACTGAAAATTCTATAAATCACTTCTAAATACATCAGAAAAAACATGAGAATCACCACCAAAATCTTCGTAAAAATAACTTTAACCAACCTAACCCAGCAATGAATGCTGTACATATTCTCAAGTAATAGGCTATGTGATATTCATAAATAAGCGAAACGGAACCGACGTACCAAATACACATTTATATATTTATAAAATAACA
The DNA here is from genome assembly GCA_037179515.1 of Halocaridina rubra. Classification (NCBI taxonomy): domain Eukaryota; kingdom Metazoa; phylum Arthropoda; class Malacostraca; order Decapoda; family Atyidae; genus Halocaridina; species Halocaridina rubra. The sequence goes on along the minus strand of JAXCGZ010011601.1, from coordinate 60,654 downwards.
TCATTTAAAGAAGAAGAAAAAACTTACCTAACATTCTTCAAGGCTAAGAGCTTCCTGAAAAAGGTGAAGGGAAGGGAGCTTTGGGACAAAACTCTCTGAAATAAATAAAAATATATCCTGTTTCAGAATCATATATGCCATCCGCTATGTCCTGAGGTTAGAAAGGCCATTCACTATTAAGGTCACACTGCCAAGTCTTTCGAGAGAAGCCATCGTCCTGGCCCTTCTTGGAAAAGGGAGTCCGTGGTGTAAAACCAGACCGTCATCTAACCATATGAAGTACCTTATAAAGGTTAACAATATAAATTTCTGATATTGTACGGCTTCATATATTTCCACTAGTTAAGAGTTATTACATATAAAACAACACTAATGGCCCTATCACACTGGCACATTTTCCTACGATATGTCCCGACATTTTCACCAACAAACAACTGTTTACGGAAATGATGGAAAGCGCCTGAGAAATCCAACAGAAAAAGTCGTTGAAAGTCTATAATGAGTACGTTGTATGAAATATACAATTTCGTATTATTCTTATTTATTTAGCAAGATATATAATTTAAAAACTATAAATAAATTTTAATCATGTTTATTATGTATTATTAACACTAACTCTATTAAGCAAATATGAACATAAAACTTCGATTTGAT
>JAXCGZ010011601.1:45000-50000 GCA_037179515.1 Halocaridina rubra | reverse complement strand
TCCTGTAGGCCTCTTGGGGGGGGTGCATGGCGCCAGCGGTTAGTTCCAGGTGCCTAGCCACAAACCTTGGGTGTCCCAAGGGAACACATGGTCGGCACCCCAAAACTCAATAAAAGTGAGGGCATGTAATATAATATCCGTGGCCTCGACTAACCATTACCCCTCAAGATTTGTTACAAGTTTCAGATTCTGGCTTCAGCATGACGGACTGGCTTCAGCATGACGGAAGTCATACGACATCCCTCCCAACCAAAACTGAAATATCTCTTATTTCAGTCGAAGCATGGGCTAATTTTCCGGGAGCTCTTGGACATATCCTAGCTAACATTAGTTTACAATAGAAATGGGGCCGAATTATTTAAGCTATTTTCTAAGAATTCCTATACAAATTACACAAACATAACATATAGAGAGTACCTTTACAGACAACTAGAGCATGCAGGGTCTATTTCCTTGTTGGAAATCTGAAATACAAACATATTCTTATATTTAAACAACATAATTCCAGTGTGAAACTAATATTAAACATTAATTAAGATCAAAAAGTCAGTTTAAATCAAAACATTAATTCATCTACTTCCCTCGTTTCTTTAAAAGACAAAATTGAGTTAATTACAGTAGGATTATGACTCATTTAGAACATTAGCAAACAATTAAGTAGAGTATTAGCATGTATAAACATGTAAAATGCAATAGACTATAACATCAACAGTAATTTCTATAAGAGACCTTACCTTCATAAATTCTATTCCTATCATTATTAGGGGCATTGATTTGTCTTAAAATTAAGCCTTAAAAACTACTCCTGAAACAAAACATGTGTTACTTTCATATTATATTACTATTCAGAGACCAATGGATAGGACGACTTTTAATTTCTCTGTCTAGGACGACTTTTACTTTCTCTGTCTAGGACGACTTTCGTTTTCTCTGTCTAGGACGACTTTTAATTTCTCTGTCTAGGACGACTTTCGTTTTCTCTGTCTAGGACGACTTTTAATTTCTCTGTCTAGGACGACTTTTACTTTCTCTGTCCACGACGACTTTTAATTTCTCTGTCCTTTGCTCATGAATTCTTGCTAGGTGCGATTCCCCGGTTTCCCTCGGGGATTCTTTCGCTTTCACTCCCCCGCCGTCCTCGCTGCAGGCCCAGGTTTGTTGCCATATCTCCGTTACTCGGTCAGGCAAAGCAAAAAGGACAAGGACTGGGCCCCATCCCGCGAATCCTTCCAGCCCGGCTTCCTCGTCCCGCCCTCGGCCGATCTTGACTAAGACCACCACGCAGGAGACCTGCAACGTCACAGCGTTTCTCTTCCTTTACGGCCCTCGCACGTACCTTCAAAGTAGATCTCGGGATGAAAGTTTGAACCTATGTCACTACTACAGTTGTAAGAAAGGTTCCCTATGACTTCAGGGTACCAACAATGGCCATACGTTGGTAATCGAGGCTATACTTTGCCTCCCCTGCAAGTGATTGCAATCTCTATTCAATGGGCACTAGGGACTTGTCTGACGGACAAAATCTAAAGACTTTTAGAACTTGCAGGTCGGGGCTGCCTAGGAATAGGGTGGTAATGGAAGGTATGTGTCTACACAACTAGATTATTATTCCAAGATACTTAGGACTTAGCAACTGCTACATAGCATTACTCTACTATAAATGTCAAAAAGAATAATCATTAAATGCTGAGAAAAGCCACTAAAGAAACATTCTTATTAGCGGTGGCTACAGTAACATCAAGTATGAATTCAGATAAAAGATACAAATCATCAAGTTACTGCTGATTTCCTTTCAAAAATAATAATTAGCAACAGGCCATTGAGAGATAGCAACGATATCAGTCAACATAATAACATTACTAATAATCATGATCTAAAAATAAGAATAATAAACAATAAAAATAAATATACTAAATCAGAAATATCAATATATATACAGTGGAGACTGGCATTCAGAAGTAAGAACAGAGTTCTATACTTATATTTCATAGTGATGCTTATTCTAACACAGTCTCCTTTAACATTCAAGTTCCTGCTGTCATAATCAATGTATATATATATAGCATAAGTGGCAACTTGCTGGCTCCACAATTTGTCAATGGGAGTTCTATCTATCCTCTAAACAGTTGCGACATGTGGCAAAAATATTTATGCAATAACAGCATGCAACAATCTATTGACTGCAATAAAATGTAGGCACAATTATCGCCTAGCTTCGCTGGAAAAAACACAAAAAAAATCAAAGACGGCTACATTCTTTTAGCATTGAACGGAGCCTCTGTCAGGCTCAGAGTCGAGTGAAAGGTAGGAGAGAGAGAGAGAGAGAGAGAGAGAGAGAGAGAGAGAGAGAGAGAGAGAGAGAGAGAGAGAGAGAGAGAGGCTGGGTGACCGTGAAATACGTTGCGGTTTCCACTCACAAGTCAGCTGAGATGGGCCTCTGTCTTTTAAACTTGTACTGAAAATAAAAAAGTGTCGCAGAGTATCTCTAATAATAAAATAAATAAACAAATGAACGTGAACAAACGTTAGCAATGACTATCGATAGAGTCTTACGTTTATTGTCAGCGGCTGTTCTCATTCCCTCATTAACAAAAACAAAAGCAAAAAGAACTTAGTGTACAACTGCAGAACTGTCGAAGCATAAATCCATTCCTTTCTGTTTAATCTTGATAAGGACTTTACTGTAACAGCATACACATCCTTGTCTACAATGACAATCTCTCTCTTTTCATGCTATAAATCAGAGGGTTAAGTCGAAGCACACACACTGATGAAATTAAAGCAAAAAAAACTAAAATCATATGTGACAGTATCCCTACTACTATCAACAAAAGTACAAATATCTTTTTCTTAACAACTTCTTAAAAAGGACTTAAGTGTCATTAATTTTAACTTTAAAACTCAGCAAATAATCTCTAATAATCTCAATTATCTCTAATTAGCCCGATTGTAATCTAAAATTCATGAAAATGCTAGGGATTAACCATGGTTATCTCTAGATAATCTTTTCAGAATCCTTTAAGTAAGATTTTTAAAGATTTCTTCAATACAAAAAGAACTATAACAAAAACGGGCATCTAAGAATATAAAAAGTCTATCTCTGTGTATGCAATAATAAAAACAAAAAGTATATTTCATTATCAACAGTAAGGAATACATTTTGCTTAAACTTCCAAATCTCGTACGGAGTTGTACATAAACAAGTCAAACATAAAATATATATCTTCTTTTACTATCTCGAATTCGACTTATATCTGCTCTCTCAAATACGGGATACAGCTGTGTAACATTCTTGTTGTCATTTCGTGTCAGCTCTCACTCTTTCTTTATGACCAAGCCGAAATAATTTTGATAAAACATTATCACGGCTAAAACTCGCAAAGTTTTACTTTATCAATCTAACATATCTCTTCAGACAAATAATGTATATACTGCAGCTAGCAAAGAAAATAAAGAATCATTCATAGATTCACGTCCTTTATCACGTAACATCTATCTTGGAATCTCTCGGAAATCGAATAATAATCTCAATGGCGGAGTAGGGGACAAAACAAAAATAAAACAAACTCGGCATTTCAACCATATCTGGGCAGGTGGAGAATTACCTTCTCATCCATATCCCTCACTAGATATTGCAACAGCGCATCACCTCCCATAAATACACTCTGATATGGCATGCAGAAGGACCTGGCGGAGCAGGGGAACGATCCTCGCAGACTCCCCAATCATGCTTCCTAACGGTGCTTTCCGCGATTTCACCCCCTAGAGCAACCCCCCATTATACCCCCAGTCATTCATACTCACTCGCTGTCACATTCGCTACATCACTTTCAAGACTATCATCCCCGTTCTGTAAAATTCCCTTTAATTTACAACGTTGGTTTTCCTTTCCAGGTCTCTCTGAAGAAGAGTAAAGGTGAAATCTCGGCTGAGCCGTGCGGTCACAGACTTCCTCACCAGTCCTAGGTCCCATTCTAACGAACAAACAAACATTCTACTCCCTTGAAGCTACGTTTGGGTGACACTGAAAAACCTTCCCTATTCTAGGACAGCACAAATTACTCTAATTTACTCTTACTTTCGCCTGCATAGCGCGAAATAAAAAAAACTCATCTCTAACTAATATCACGAAATTTCTTATTCTTCAAAAAAAAACATGCCACACACGTATCGTAATATTAATTCCCCATCATCATAACACAAAAAGAACGATCTGTCATTTATGTCTTTCTTTCGCTAAAACATTCCTCCCGCGGAGAAAAAAAAAAAAAAAAAAAAAGAACCTTGAAAACAGGCGCGATCTTAACACTCGATTTCTTACGCTTTAAGAAATTAATATAACAATGATTTTACACGTACTTTAAAACTACAGATTTATAATAACGAGGTTGGGAGATCGAATGGTCACTTCCGCATTCCTTTCTCGAAAACCACACGTTTTCTATGAAACTCTCAAAAGCAGATGCACGTATATTTCTCACTATAATTCTTACGCTTTAGAAATTAATAGACTGTAATAGTGATTTCACGTGCATTAAATTTGTCAATTAAAAAATCGATACATTCGCGTTCTTAAAATTCAATCTAGGCATTAATACAAATAAATGGAACGCACTTCCAACGAAATTTCTTTACATTACTCAAATTATAACAAAAAACGGAGTTTATTACTGCTTATAGCTATTAGTACAAATTATCCATGTTAGTAATGGGTACAGAAATTCTACTTTTGTCAACTTATTAAGCGCCACACCCCTTATAAGCGGGTTGGCTGAGTCAAAGCATAACTACAAGATAAAATGGCGGCGTCCACCGACCTCAATTTCTTTTACTAATTGTCCCATTACTCACTGGATACAGATCACAAGTACTTAGCTTATTTTAAGGAGGTGGTCCTGGAGAACTTCATGGCAGAAGGCAAGGAAGGAGAGGGTTCTCCTTCTTTTCTTCGAGTAAAATCGACGAATCGCCGTCTTCTTGGTCGGATCCGGCAACTTACA
>JAXCGZ010011601.1:32500-40000 GCA_037179515.1 Halocaridina rubra | reverse complement strand
GAAAAGGCTCTGTAGTGCCAACTGTACTTCTTACTGTTGTTGTGGCTTCCCTGTATATGTCCTGAACTATCTGTCGAAACAAGTTCTTCGCAAGAAGGCAACCGTCCTAGCCCTTATTAGAAAATTGAGGCCATGATGTAAAACCGGCTTGAATGTAATAGATATTAATTGGTGTTTTGAATGAGAAGACCTTCCTCGATTTGCTCTTAAAGGGGGGTTTACACGGTCAAACGGTTCGTCGAACGCGGTTCGACAGACAAGTGTTTGAAGTGATGTTCGAACGTGTGAACGGGGTATTTGGGGAACGTGTTCGACAACCAAATACCCCGTTCACACGTTCGAACATCACTTCAAACACTTGTCTGTCGAACCGCGTTCGACGAACCGTTTGACCGTGTAAACTCCCCTTTAACCTCGATATAGCATATGGTTACATTTTGGCTTTTCTCAGAATGATTTCAATGATAGAATCGCTTTTCCTGGCTGCGAAAGAGTTTTCGAAGAGATAACAAAAAATTATTAAAAATGCAAATGAGTTCTTGACACTTAAGTATTCCCCAGGAAAGTCTTACCCTCATTTTCCTTATCAGTTTTAGACTAATTTTAGTGTTATTAATTTTATTATATTGCTTTCTTATAACTTAAGAGTGTTTGAAAAGGGTTAAGGATAAATATATTATTTTCTTTTTTAATGCCAAGCACAGCCTACTACGATAATGCTGATTTTCATTTTGCAGGTCACTAGGCAATAAGATCCTCTCCAATAAAATTTGCTTTAATATTATTTTTATAATATATATTCATTCATCGCTTTAAGTTGAATAAGAATAACCAAAGTATAATGTATTTAATATTATTATTATTATTATTATTATTATTATTATTATTATTATTATTATTATTATTATTATTATTATTATTATTATTATTATTATTATTATAATATTCTCATCTAAGATGTCGTTTACATTTGTTTACCTGTAATTATACAATTGATTTCGATTTCATGAGTATAATATCATTTGACTTTTTAGCTTTATATTCTTTAAAGGTCCTGCAGGAGTAGTCACCGTGGCTCAAGCGGTAGCGTCCTCGACTCTGAGGCGTCAGGTCGAGGGTTCGCGCCCCGTCACGGTCTGAGGTTAGCAAGGGCATGCACTCAGGGTCACGATTACATCTGCCAAAGCAGGTCCTTCGTAAGAAGGCAACTGTCCTAACCCTTGGTTGAAAAGGGAGTCCGCGACGTAAAACCGGAACGATTCTTTAAAGGTTCTGCAGGAATGACCATGACACTATAAATAAATCAATTTGTATACTTGATTTTGGAGTGTTGAAAAAGGTAAACAAGCACTTTTTAGAATTAAATATTATCCCCAAGAAATCTTTCTCCCAAATCGTAGATCATCTTTCGAATATTTCTAATACATAATTCATATTTTATTTTTTTACTTGATTCAGGAGTTTATAAAAAGGACGTGAATAATATTTTCTTTCTGTTCATTATGATATCATCCTCTACTCAGTCTTGCTTTCATATTACCATTAGACAACATCCAGTATTATTATTTAATTGAATTTTGTTGCTAACTCTAATGAGTGTTTGCTTGCTAAAGCTCAGACTAATAAAATCTTACAATAAGATTTCACCCACTACACAATCTTACATTCCGTTCACATTTAGCCATTAGACTGATTCCAGTGTTACTGAATTGTATATTATCTATTTGACTGACTAAAGGATGAGTTGCCATGTAATGGAGTGGTGGGGGTAAACCAGCTGCGGCTGTCGGGTCTCGCTATAACATACCCTTGCCCGCCTACCTTGTGGGTGACCCATGTAGGATGATAGGGGGAGGGGAGAAAGTGGCAAACCGTATCCCCAAGGAGCTAAGATGAGTTGATGAGGTGTAAGTGGATCGTGGTGAATGCCAATTTCTTGGCTAGGCCACCCCCCTTTCAAGGGGGAATGGCGCCATGTATATGTGTATATGCATGTATTACCATATCACTATTGGAATAATTTCCAATTTTTTAATTTGGTGATATTGCTTACTTGACTGAGGGGTCTTTGATTAAAAAAAAAAAAAAAAAAAAAAAAAAAAAAAAATATATATATATATATATATATATATATATATATATATATATATATATATATATATATATATATATATATATATATATATATATATATATATCGCAACGTACTCTTGCTCTAACATCGCATGTTCCCATTTGCCTATCTTCAATATTATATGATTTGATTATACCTTTAATTTAAATAAAACACTAAATATTCACCCGAGGGTTTATTCTCATTCCAAATGTCAGCACTGGAACTAACCTCAATTTTACTTGCCACTATTCATCCCCATGATGGGTGTGGACACAGAATTTGGCTGGTGAATTCAGACTGAATACCCTTCCTAGCGCCCCACGATGGGTTCGATCTCGGGGTGCAAACTTCAGAGTGGAGTACTTTACCCCCTCTCTTACCGTAGTCTATTTGACTATTATGATTTAACATATTACCAATAATTATTTCCAATATTATATAATTTAATGTCAGTGTTACCCCTCCAATCGTAGTGTGACTTTGTGAATTTTGTCAGTATATTTTCATTTACACAGTTGCTGAGGAGGTGTGTACGAGTATGTACCCTTGACATACTCGTATAATTTCCTCAGTGAGTGAGTCTGATCAAATATTTACTTTCGCCTTAAACAAACCCAATATTATCCGTCTCTTTAGGCCACTTTCACGCCAAAGTGGCACGTCGCACGTGGCATGCCATGTGGAAATATTTGAAACTTTTCACACAGAAGTGGCGTGACACGTCCCAAGCGACTTGCTTGCCATTCACAGAGTGGCACGCAAGTCGCAAGTGGCACATGGGACGTGTCACGCCACTTCTGTGTGAAAGGTTTCATATATTTCCGGATCTTCGTTTTCAACTGGCTTACCACGTGGCATGCCACGTGCAACATGCCACTTTGGTGTGAAAGCGGCCTTAGGTGTCTGCGTCACCAATGTGAAGAGAGAGAGAGAGAGAGAGAGAGAGAGAGAGAGAGAGAGAGAGAGAGAGAGAGAGAGAGAGAGAGAGAGAGAGAGAGAGAGAGAGAGAGAGAGAGAGAGAGAGAGAGTAATATAATAATAATAATAATAATAATAATAATCCTTTATTCCAATGTACATTGGGTATTTAAATAAGATACATATATATTCCAGATAGACATCTGTGGTGTACGATATAGACATACTAAAACAAACAAATCATAAAGATGAGTGTACCATTAAAATTTACAAGTAAAATCTTCCTTTAAGATCAACTTCTTAAGATTATATTTAAAAGTATACACTGAACCGGCATTTTTTAGTTCTCTGGGAAGCTGATTATATAAATGAGGTCCACGAATGTTTATATCTCTTGAGCCAATATCAGTTTTAGACCTTCGTACTAATAAATCTTCCCCTTGACGGGTAGTTAACCCGGTAACTGAGCTTACTGTAGAAAAATTATACAAGCAATCAGGAATATTGTTTCTTAGTATATTAAAAACAAAGGTACATATATCAAAAACATATTTATCTCTAATCTTTATCCATTCTAGATCTTTTAAAACAGGAGAGATGTGCTCGTATTTTCTTACATTGCCAACAGCCACTCGTGCTGCAAAGTTTTGTAACTTTTGTATTCTTTGTAATTGAGTCTTATTTGTACATCCCAAACTTTGAGACAGTAATTAATTAAACTCATAGCTAAGGACTGGACAATTATTATACGAGTTGATGTTTCAAATGAGTCTTTTACCCTATTTAGATATATTAGAGTACCCATTACTTTTTTATAAATTTCATCTATATGCATTTCAAAATTCATGTAACGGTCAAAATAGACACCTAGGTTCTTTACCGAGTTCATTGGCTTAATGATATTACCGTTAAAATTTATATGAAGATTGTCATCAACTTCTGATAATAATTGTCTGGATCCGATAAGAATAGATTGGGTTTTAGTTTCATTAAGTAACAGACCATTTTTTAGAAAGTAACGTTTAGCCATATACAAAATTTCTTCTGCTCTACGAATAATATTTTCTAAATCATTAATTTCTCCTTCAATTAAGATTTGAGTATCGTCAGCATATTGAATGACATAACAGTTAGGTAAATATTTTACTAGATCGTTTACATATATTAGAAAAAGTATGGGTCCTAGGATCGATCCCTGAGGGACCCCAAACAAGAGAGAGAACTGAGAGTTCAGTGTCTGAATCTATAACCACACTGACTCAGTTTAAAACAATGTTGTTTAATGAGACTATGGAAGAGCAAGAACTTTCTACACTCACACAACATGTAAGCAGCTGTTCGATCCAACATTATGAAAACTTCAGAAGGCTGAGACACAAATACAGCATGGGTAAAATGCTTACAGGTGACTGTGATAGAGTTGCTGCCCGTATAAGACTTGGTTATAGAAATATATGGGAGGTGAATTGCGAGAAAACTGGTAGAAAGCACCCAGAACACTCAAAATGCCATTTATGTGAGTGTGAAGGGGGCAACAATTTAGTACACTACATTGCAGAGTGCACAAAGCTTAAGGACTTCAGACCTCTTGGCCTGAGCTACTTTGAACTTTGTGTGCACTTTTGCAACCCAGAGAACTTATATCCTGTGCTTAGTGTATACCCAACGTTGAAAATGTAATTCTTTTACCCTCTTCTCCGTCTACATCTTTTCCCACATTTATGTGGGGTCGATGTTTCTGGTCAGTTTTCTCCATTTATTTCTGTCCCATACCTCATCACCCAACAAACCTTTAGACCTCAGATCATCATTGATGCAATCCATCCACCTACGCTTTGGTCTCCCTCTCCTTCTACCCTGTATATCCATTTCCATCACCCTCCTCCAACATACTGTTCATCCCTTCTAACGACATGACCATACCATCTTAGTCTACTTTCTTGTATATTATCTGATATTTCTATAACTTGAAAAAAAAAAAAAAAAAAAAAAAAGAGGGGTGGAGGGAATACCTTCTCTCTCTCTCTCTCTCTCACTCTCTCTCTCTCTCTCTCTCTCTCTCTCTCTCTCTCTCTCTCTCTCTCTCTCTCTCTCTCATATGCCTTTTTATATACATAAGCCACTTTTCCCCTTATAAGGTGAGTGGCTGAGTAGAGGAATAATGCTCTGACTTTCTGGGAAGAGAAAGTACAGAGAAGGGTTCTTTCATTCCCTTCGCTCCGCCCCACTTAGTCTACTCTTACGACACGCAGGGAACATGGAGGAAGTATTCTAACCCCCTCCCTCAAGAGCTCATATGTATGTATATGTGTGTACATGTGTACATGTATGTGTATATGTATATGTATGTGTATATGTATTTATATGTATATATGTATGTATATGTGTATATGTATATGTATGTGCATGTCTATATGTATCAATAATTACTACTTTTGATTCATAACTCTATCTATATACAAAAGCTGTAGTAATGATGATGGTAATAATAATAATAATAATAATAATAATAATAATAATAATAATAATAATAATATTAATAATAATAGTAATAATAATAATGATAATAATAATAATAATGATAATAATAATAATAATGATGATAATAATTATCATGATGGTGGTAGCAATGGTTGTGATAATAGTGATAACGGATTAATTGACGTAATTCTCTCTCACGTACATAATTTGAAGGGTGGAGAAGGGGAAAGGCTTTCAGTCTTTCTCTTTCTTTCCTTCCAAATTTATCCTCCATTATATGGCACTGTGTTTATGTGTATGTATGTATGTTCAGGTTTATATGTGTACGTATATGCAATTAAGTACATGCACTTTCTCTGCTGTGTTACCCTCAGATGACAATGATGTGTATGAGTATGCATGGATGTGTCTTTATCTGTAGTAAGGACGAATAACTCCTTTTGCTGAAATGAATACCACGAACTCTCTCTCTCTCTCTCTCTCTCTCTCTCTCTCTCTCTCTCTCTCTCTCTCTCTCTCTCTCTCTCTCTCTCTCTCTCTCTCTCTCTCTCTCTCTCTCTCTCTCTCTCTCTCTCTCTCCTTGATATGTATGGCTATGAGCCCCAGTGGTGTTTCTATTGCTCATCTAATTAATGCATGCATATATATATATATATATATATATATATATATATATATATATATATATATATATATATATATATAGTGTGTGTGTGTGTATGTATGTGTGTGTATATATATATGTTTGTACCTACTTATTATTCTAACCTGAAAATTGTTATTCTATATCTGCTTCAAATTGTCTGCAGTAGTACTGTTGAAAAGTGAAATGTAATTTAAATGATAGCACTCAACAAGGGCTATTGAAAATATTGTCACAATGATTACTCTTCAAGTACTCTTCAATTATTACACTATATTTCATTATTAATTACTTGCTATGATATTTAAATTAATTGCAAATTCTATTAGTATGTTATTTATACATAACCACATAGATTGTAATGTTATCAACTGCAATATGACTGGGAGTGCCCATGTGCACATGTCCCCATGTACAGTTATCTGAATAAATAAAAAAAAAAAAATGATGAATTATGACCTGCCTGTTATCAACAGCGGAGAAACGTTAGGTTAGGTTAGAACTTGAACTTGGCCTTTATCAACCATTCTAACCTAACCTAACCTAACAGTTCTTTGCTTTTGATAAAAGTCAGCTCCCAATTCTTCAATAGCTCCGAAAAGGGAGAATAGGAAATGCATAGATAGATAGATAGATAGATAGATAGATATATAGATAGATAGATAGATAGATAGGGAGAAGAAAATTGAAGAGAGGAAATTGCGTAGAAAAATATGACTGGGAAATTGGAGCTAAACGAGTTTGGATAAGTATTTACGTCAAAGTTTTCTGGGTCAAACATTGTTGATTTGTCCTGAAGTTTTTAATTCTCTCTCTCTCTCTCTCTCTCTCTCTCTCTCTCTCTCTCTCTCTCTCTCTCTCTCTCTCTCTCTCTCTCTCTCTCTCTCTCTCTCTCTCTCTCTCTCTCTCTCTAGGAACATCATCCAAATCTCTCCCTCTGCAAGAACATCCACATTCTCTCTCTCTCTCTCTCTCTCTCTCTCTCTCTCTCTCTCTCTCTCTCTCTCTCTCTCTCTCCTCTCTCTCTCTCTCTCTCTCTCTCTCTCTCTCTCTCTCTCTCTCTCTCTCTTTTGATAGCTTATTTGGATGACTGTTGCCTCTGGATTAGTTCCAGAAACTGTCGGGCTTAAAATAGGTCCTCTAACACTTCGTATTGAGTAGTGATTTTAAAGGAAGGTCTCATTGAGGTGATCCTTCAAGCCCTAAGCATACACTACATCATTTATGAAGACTTTGAATTAAAGCGTAGCGAATTTAGTTGAAGACCTCAGTGAGGCAATCCTCCACCCAGAATGATTCACTCTTTTACTCCCTTGTTGAATTTACTATATACGTGCTCAAG
>JAXCGZ010011601.1:27500-30000 GCA_037179515.1 Halocaridina rubra | reverse complement strand
TAAAGAGATATAATTGATTATTGGATTTATATCTTTGTAATGTATTGATATATGCGTTATTGGTTAGGTCTTTGCGGTTTCTTGCGGTTACAGTTTTTGGTTAATGGTTTTTACATGATGTAACTATTTGGCTCAGATGTAGAATTCGAATAGTAACAATATTGTAAATTTCGGCTGGATTCCTCATCTCATATCTACTCTTCATTTATCCGGGCTTGGGACCAGGTTTCTAATTGAATTGGCATACTCCTTCAGTGGCTGCATTTATAGCTTCATAAGATGGGATTGGGGCCATTATGTGTGTGATTACCTAATTGTGATTACCTAATTGTGTTTACGGGAAAGAGCCCAAAGCTCGTATCTTCCCGTCTCCTCATCGGTTCCATTTTATACTTAGTGATACTTATCATACCTGTCCTTAGAACTATGGATTGAGATAGCATTAACTACCTCCTCGCTTAGCCAATTCCAATTATCAACTACTCTTACACTGAAAAAGTATTTCCTTACATCCTGCAAACAAGTTTTCTTACCAAGCTTCAAACTATGACCTCTAGTTCAAGAGGCAGCCATATCAAAATATCGATCCCTATCCACTCTATCATAACCATGAAGGAATTTAAAGACTGTCACCATATCCCCCCTCACTCTTCTAGCTTCGAGTGATGGTAAGTCTAATTCCCTCAGCCTCTCATCATAACTGAGATTGCGTATTTCTGGCACCAGTTTCGTGGCATGTCTTTGAACTTTATCAAGCTTAGCTATGTGCTTTTTCAAGTGCGGATTCCAAAAGGGGGCTGCATATTCGAGTTTTGGCCTCACATAGGTTACATAAATATTTCTGAACATTTCCTTGTCCATGTGCCTGAAGGCTACCCTTACATTTGATAAGAATGCATATGCTGCCCTTACTATGCCATTTATATGTATTTCTGGAGACAAATCTGCCAGTATGTTTACTCCTAGATCTCTCTCATTTTCTGTCTCTTGAAGTTGTACTCCAGCCACCGAGTAGTCAAGCTTGGGCCTTCTTGCACTTGTACCCATTCTCATTACCTTACATTTTGAAGTATTGAATTTCATTAGCCACTTTTCTGACCACTCATGCAGATTATTTAGATCCTCCTGAAGTTCTCTACCATTGTTCTCGTTTTTTACTTTCTTCACAATCTTTGCATCATCTGCAAACATATTCATGAACGAATTTACAGACTCTGGTAGGTCATTTACATATACAAGGAACAAAAGTGGCCCTAAAACTGAACCCTGTGGAACTCCACTACTAACTCTTCTCCATTCAGACACTGAGTGTCATACCCTAACCCTCTGTTCCCTTCCTTCTAAGTAAGTTTTTATCCATTCCAAAACATTTCCACCTATTCTAGCCATTGATTGCAGCTTCCTAATAAGTCTCCCATGTGGAACAGTGTCAAACGCTTTCTGGAAGTCTAGGAATATGCAATCTGCCCAGCCCTCTCTTTCCTGTAAGATTTGGCTTACCTCATCATAAAATTCTAATAAGTTTGTTACTGTTGATCTACCTTCTCTGAAGCCATGTTGCCTCACTGACAAAAAGTTGAAGGATTCCAAGTGAAGAGAGATATGTTTCCTTAGTAGTTTCTCCATAACTTTTTCCAGCATTTGTCTCTCCACTCCTTAGCTCTTTTACACCCATTATCGAACCATTTCTCTCTGGCATGAATTACACCTACTTTGGTGACAGGTATGCAGCAATCTACTATCTTCCCATATTTCTCACAAAAGATGTCATACATTTCTTGTACAGATTTGTTGTAAAATAAGGTTCTTCAGTCAAGAACTGCAAAAAGCTCATTCATTTTGATGTAATCTCCTTTCGGATAGTTCCTCCTCATGTCCTCAGTGCCTCTACTCTCAGGAAGAATATCTTCAATGATATACTCCATCAACAACACACAGTGGTCACTCTTTCCAATTGGTGGTTCATACTCAATTTTTTCAATATCCAACACATTATCTGTGAACACTAGATCAAGTAGTGATGGCTCATCCCCACCCCTGGCCCTTGTTGGTTCCATTACATGTTGGTGTAGGAAATTCCCTTGTACGTAATCTAGGAATCTTGCCCCGAATGAGTCCTCACCACTGTGTGGGTCAAGATTTATCCAATCTATCTCTTTATGATTAAAGTCTCCCATAATCAAAATCCTACATTTTTTTTCCCGTGCCATGTTAACAACTGAGTTTATGACTTCAATAGTACCTATATGACTTTCCTCATAAACTTCAAGCCTATTTTGGTTCCTTGGTGGGTTGTATACAACAGTTATTATAATGCTCTCTGACCCAGTATTTATGCGAGCAACAAGAAATTCCTTGAACTCACTTTCTATAGCCAAGTTTATTTCTTCGACTTGAATCCTTTCACTTATGAGCAGTGCTATCCCTCCACCAGTCCTCTAAGATCTTTCAACCCTTAGTATTCTGAAGCCCTTAGGAAAAAATGTGACACTGTTTATGA
>JAXCGZ010011601.1:15000-22500 GCA_037179515.1 Halocaridina rubra | reverse complement strand
GCAGAGTGAGTTGAGTTAGAGACCGGGCCTTGCCAGCAGCAGAGTTAACACAGTACAGCAGAGTTAGCCTCCCCCCCTTCCGGGGTGGGACTCAGGAATTAGTCGTGACAGGAACTGTAGTAATAGGAGCTCTGAGTACATAGATGTTAAAATAAGAATAAACTATGGATAAGAAGATGTCTTTCACCAACCACGCTACCATAATTATAATATATATAACGTAAGGAGGTAAAATCCCTACGTCAGTGGTGACACTCGGTGGGATACTATCCTACAAAGTGGTGTCCTTTAGAGAAGCATAAGGAAAATACCTTTACGTCAGTGGTGGCAGCGGTGGGATAATCAAAACCTTTACGTCAGTGGTGGACAGCTCGGGATCAATCCACGCCGACACTTTACCGAAGAGAAAGAAGAAAAAAAAAATATAGAAGTATAAAAAAAATATATAGCATCTATGGAAGAAAAGTACAAGTGAAGAAACTTCAAGACGCTTACCAGCAGTGAGAGAATGACGCCGAGAAAGTCAGAGCTCCCCCTTCACTTACAGTATCATATTATGAGATCCAGCCACTCTCCCCCGCCTCCGTATTGGCAAGGCCCCTCCCCAGCAGTAAAAGTATCAACGAAAGTATTTATGGAAGATACCGTCGCACTGAGCCAAAGTGTGACTGCGGCATTGAGTGAAAATGCCCATTACAAGAAGTATAAGTTGCCGGATCCGACCAAGAAGATGGCGATTCGTCGATTTTACTCGAGAGATAGAGAATTGGACGGGAACCTCCAGCGCCCAGAAAGGAAAACCCCCTCCTTCCTTGCCTTCTGCCATGAAGTTTTTCAGGACCACCTCCTTAAAATAGCTAAGTACTTGTGATCTGTATCCAGTGAGTAATGGGACAATTAGTAAAAGAAATTGAGGTCGGTGGACGCCGCCATTTTATCTTGTAGTTATGCTTTGACTCAGCCAACCCGCCTATAAGGGTGTGGCGCCTAATAAGTTGATAAAAGTAGAATTTCTGTACCCATTACTAACATGGATAATTTGTACTAATAGCTATAAGCAGTAATAAACTCCGTTTTTTGTTATAATTTGAGTAATGTAAAGAAATTTCGTTGGAAGTGCGTTCCATTTATTTGTATTAATGCTTAGATTGAATTTTAAGAACGCGAATGTATCGATTTTTTTATTGACAAATTTAATGCACGTGAAATCACTATTACAGTATATTAATTTCTTAAGTGTAAGAATTATAGTGAGTAATATACTTGAATCTGCTTTTAAGGTTTTACTTAGAACACGTGTGATTTTCGAGAAAGGAATGTGGAAGTGACCGATCGATCTCCCAACCTCGTTATTATAAATCTGTAGTAATTGTACTGATCCTTGATATTTTAAAGTACGTGTAAAATCATTTTTATATAAATTTCTTAAAGCGTAAGAAATAGAGTGTTAAGATTGCGCCTGTTTTTCAAGGTTCTTTCTTTTTTTGTTTGTTTTTTTCCCCGCGGGAGTAATGTTTTAGCGAAAGAAAGACATAAATGACAGACTGTTTTTTAATGTTGTTATGATGAAGGGATTAACATTACGATACGTGTGTGGCATTTTATTTTTGAAGAATGAGAAATTTTGTGATATTGTTTAGAGACGAGTTTTTTATTTCGCGCTATGCAGGCGAAAGTAAGAGTAAATTAGAGGAATTTGTGCTGTCCTAGAATAGGGAAGGTTTTTCAGTGTCACCCAAACGTAGCTTCAAGGGAGTAGAATGTTTGTTTGTTCGTTAGAATGGGACCTAGGACTGGTGAGGCAGTCTGTGACCGCGCGGCTCAGCCGAGATTTCACCGTTACTCTCCTTCAGAGAGATAAGGGAAAGGAAAACCAACGTTGTAAATAAAAGGGAATTTTACAGAAAGGGGATGATTGTCTTGAAAGTGATATAGCGAATGTGATAGCGAATGAGTATGAATGACTGGGGGTATAATGGGGGGGTTGCTCTAGGGGGTGAAATCGCGGAAAGCACCGTTAGGAAGCACGATTGGGGAGTCTCTGCGAGGATCGTTCCCCTGCTCCGCCAGGCCCTTCTGCATGCCATATCAGAGTGTATTTATGGGAGGTGATGCGCTGTTGCAATATCTAGTGAGGGATATGTTTGAGAAAGTAATTCTCCACCTGCCCAGATATGGTTGAAATGCCAAGTTTGTTTTATTTTTGTTTTGTCCCCTACTCCGCCATTGAGATTATTATTCGATTTCCGAGAGATTCCAAGATAGATGTTACGTGATAAAGGACGTGAATCTATGAATGATTCTTTATTTTCTTTGCTAGCTGCAGTATATACATTATCTGTCTGAAGAGATATGTTAGATTGATAAAATAAAAACTTTGCGAGTTTTAGCCATGATGGTGTTTTATCAAAATTATTTCAGCTTGGTCATAAAGAAAGAGTGAGAGCTGACAATAAACGTAAAACTCTATCGATAGTCATTGCTAACGTTTGTTCACGTTCATTTGTTTATTTATTTTATTATTAGAGAACTCTGCGACACTTTTTTATTTTTTCAGTACAAGTTTAAAAGACAGAGGCCCATCTCAGCTGACATGTGAGTGGAAACCTCAACGTATTTCACGGTCGCCCAGTCTCTCTCTCTCTCTCTCTCTCTCTCTCTCTCTCTCTCTCTCTCTCTCTCTCTCTCTCTCTCTCTCTCTCTCTCCTACCTTTCACTCGACTCTGAGCCTGACAGAGGCTCCGTTCAATGCTAAAAGAACGTTGCTGTATTTGATTTTTTTTGTGTGTTTTTTTCCAGCGAAGCTAGGCGATAATTGTGCCTACATTTTATTGCAGTCAATAGATTGTTGCATGCTGTTATTTCATAAATACTGATAAGACATCGGTAGTACCGCCATTTGCATAAATGTTTGTGCCACATGTCGCAACTGTTTAGAGAATAGATAGAACTCCCATTGACAAATTGTGGAGCCAGCGAGTTGCCACTTATGCTATATATATATACATTGATTATGACAGCAGGAATTTAAATAGTAAAAGAGACTGTGTTAGAATGAGCATCACTATGAAATATAAGTATAGAACTCTGTTCTTACTTCTGAATGCCAGTCTCCATTGTATATATATTGATATTTCTGATTTAGTACATTTATTTTTATTGTTTATTATTCTTATTTTTTGATCATGATTATTAGTAATGTTATTATGATGACTGATATTGTGGCTATCTCTCAATGGCCTGTTGCTAATTAGTATTTTTGAAATGAAATCAGCAGTAACCCGATGATTTGTATCTTTTAACTGAATTCATACTTGATGTTATTGTAGCCACTGCTAATAAGAATGTTTCTTTAGTGGCTTTTCTCAGCATTTAATGATTGTTCTTTTTGACATTTATAGTAGAGTAATGCTATGTAGCAGTTGCTAAGTCCTAAGTATCTTGGAATAATAATCTAGTTGTGTAGACACATACCTTCCATTACCACCCTATTCCTAGGCAGCCCCGACCTGCAAGTTCTAAAAGTCTTTAGATTTTGTCCGCTCAGACAAGTCCCTAGTGCCCATTGAATAGAGATTGCAATCACTTGCAGTTGCAGGGGAGGCAAAGTATAGCCTCGATTACCAACGTATGGCCATTGTTGGTACCCTGAAGTCATAGGGAACCTTTCTTACAACTGTAGTAGTGACAGAGGTTCAAATTTTCATCCCGAGATCTGCTTCGAAGGTACGTGTGGATGGCCGTACGGAAGAGAATCGCTGTGACGTTGCAGGTCTCCTGCGTGGTGGTCTTAGTCAAGATCGGCCGAGGGCGGGACGAGGAAGCCGGGCTGGAAGGATTAGCGGATGGGCCCAGTCCTTGTCCTTTTTGTTTTGCCTATCCGAGTAAAGGAGATATGGCAACAAACCTGGGCCTGCAGCAAGGACAGCGAGGGAGTGAAAAAAAATGAATCCCCGAGGGAAACCGTGGAATCGCACCTAGCAAGAATTCATGAGCAAGGGACAGAGAAAACGAAAGTCGTCCTAGACAGAGAAATTAAAAGTCGTCCTGGACAGAGAAATTAAAAGTCGTCCTGGACAGAGAAATTAAAAGTCGTCCTAGACAGAGAAATTAAAAGTCGTCCTGGACAGAGAAATTAAAAGTCGTCCTAAGACAGGGAGAACAGTCCTAAAAAAATAAAAGTTTTAAACTACTTTAAAAAACCATGTAATCTTGATGAAATCCCAGAAACAAGGAGATCCCCATACATGTCATAACTGTAGTGAAAAGAGAGGAAAAGAAACACAGAAATATTTTAAAATATTTTAATAATACCTTTAGAAGCCACGTAAACGAGAAAGAAAAATAATCCCTATACATGTCCAAACTTTAGTGAAGAGAGAAAGAAGGGTATTTAAAAATCCCTTATTAGTTAATTAAAGTTACCCCCGTATTAGAACTGAAAAAAATGGGAAAGAAAATGTCCCCACCGTCTTTGTCCACTGCTAAACGACAAAATATTTTTATTTTTATTTTTTTTGTTTTTTTGTTTTACTAGCTTTAAGATAATTTTAAGCGAAAACTCAGAGTCTCCTTTAGATATAGTTTTGAATAAGTGCCATTGATAAATTGTATGATTTGCACTAAGATTAATAAGTTGTTTTTCTGCTTAAATAATATTAGTGTTTTGTTTTAGCATTATTATTATTTGAATTATGATTTAATCTTTGTGTCCATTAAGTTCTCCTATCCATCGGTCTCTGAATAGTAATATAATATGAAAGTAACAAATGTTTTGTTTGAGGATAAATTGTATGATTTGCACTAAGATTAATAAGTTGTTTTTCTGCTTAAATAATATTAGTGTTTTGTTTTAGCATCATTATTATTTGAATTATGATTTAATCTTTAGGTTCATTAAATTTTTATATTAAGTGGTCTCTGAATAGTAATTGCATATCGAAACAGTAAATGTTTCGACTTTACACACAGTAAAACATGTTTTGTTTCAGGAGTAGTTTTAAGGCCAAATTTTAAAATAAATTAATGCCCATAGTAACAATAAGAGTAGAAATTATAAGATAAGGTTTCTTATAGAAATTACTATTGATGTTATGGTCTATATCATTTTAAATGTGTATACATGCTAATACTCTACTTAATTTGTTTGCTAATGTTCTACATGAGTCATAATTTTACTGTAATTAACTCAATTTTGTCTTTTGAAGAAAAAAGAGAAGTAGGTAAAGTAATGTTATGATCTAAACTGACTTTTGATCTTAATTTATGTTTGTTATTAGTTACACACTGAAATCATAGTGGTTAAGGTTACTTTTGTTAAATATGAGAATATGTTTGTATTACAGATTTCCAACAAGGAAATAGACTCTGCATGCTCTAGTTGTCTGTAGAAGTACTATATATATGTTATGTTTGTGTAATTTGTTTAGGGTTCATAGAAATAGGATTTCTTAGATGATAACTTAAATAATTCGGCCCCGTTTTTATTGTAAACAAATGTTAGTTAGGATGATGAAACTGAAATAAGAGATATTTCAGTGTGGTGGGGAGGGATGTCGTAGGACTTTTGGGACTCGCCATCTGGCGTATCTCATATCTCAAGAGGGTGAGAGATATAAACCAGTCCTTTATTCCCCATACAAGCCACGCCCCTGCCCTTGGGGTATTTCAAGAACCACCCAAGGCAGAGTGAGTTGAGTTAGAGACCGGGCCTTGCCAGCAGCAGAGTTAACACAGTACAGCAGAGTTAGCCTCCCCCCCTTCCGGGGTGGGACTCAGGAATTAGTCGTGACAGGAACTGTAGTAATAGGAGCTCTGAGTACATAGATGTTAAAATAAGAATAAACTATGGATAAGAAGATGTCTTTCACCAACCACGCTACCATAATTATAATATATATAACGTAAGGAGGTAAAATCCCTACGTCAGTGGTGACACTCGGTGGGATACTATCCTACAAAGTGGTGTCCTTTAGAGAAGCATAAGGAAAATACCTTTACGTCAATATAATCCATAGTTTTCAGGACTAGTATGATAAGTATCACTAAGTACAAAGTGGAACCGATCAAGAGACGGGAAGTTACGAGCTTGGGGCTCTTTCCCTTAAGCACAATTAGGTAATTACATATAGAGGAAATGCTTTGTGAACAGTCCATGCGCTATTAATATTCTTAGTTGGCTTCTAGACTTACTATGTTGTTTTTTTTTCAATTCTTTCGTTGTCGTGTTTATGACTGTAATGCTGGTATATCACATTTCCTTATGCATTTTATTTGTTTCCGTTGTTTTGATTCGTTGTTTGATTTTATTCCCAATTAATGTATTTCATATTTTAAGTCTTTTTCAGTATTTTATATAGTGTAGCTGATTCTCGCTAACTTTATGCAAGCTATATTGTGTATCCAGAACTCAAAATTTTACTGCTGGATACCATTTCTTATGCCATATCGCAACTTTTCTCCGCACTTGGGATGGATAGGGAGCTCAGCAGGTCTATTCTTCCTGGTGATTGGAATCTTATTGGATAGACTGTTTTTGTCTGTGTGTTACTTGGATTCTTGACCAACTTCTATTGGTATTCCTGTTGTTGTTGTTGTTGTTGTTTTTCTTCTTTTTCTCTTTATTATTATTTTTATTATTATTATTATTATTATTATTATTATTATTATTATTATTATTTTTATTATTATTATTATTATTATTATTAGTATTAGTTATTATTATTATTATTATTATTATTATTATTATTATTATTATTATTATTATTATTATTATTATTATTATTACTGGCATTAATGTAATTATTATTATTAATATGATTATCATTTTGGTTGTTGTCCTTGAGACACAATCCCGAAACCACCTCAGAAACCGATATGCTGATGAAGGGCTTGTGATAAAATTCCTGAGTTTTCTAGTATCAACAAGTAAAAATATTTATATGCTTGTTATCTCTGTACCTAAGTATATAAAAGTAGATGAAGTTGCTGACGTCAGCACACCGGAGATTAGAAAATAGTCAAAGGAAGGGAAAGGTGTGGGGGGGGGTGAAATTGGGGAAAATTGAGATAGTGTGGGGAGGAGTGGGGGGAAGGAAGAGATTTTTAAAGGGGGGTTTACAAGGTCAAACGGTTCGTCGAACACTTCGACAGACAAGTGTTTGAAGTGATGTTCGAACGTGTGAACGGGGTATTTGGTTGTCGAACACGGAACCAAATACCCCGTTCACACTTTCGAACATCACTTCATACACTTGTCTGTCGAACCGCGTTCGACGAACCGTTTGACCGTGTAAACCCCCCTGAAGACTGGAGGGATGAAGAGGGAGTGGATTGATGACTGGGAAAAGACTGGTACCATGTCGATGAGATAGAAATGGATTGAAAGACTGGGAAGGAGATTGGTATGAATATGGAGTTGAAAGAGGAACGGTTTAGATAGACTGTAGGGAGGGATTGTATAACTGTAGAGATGAGAAAGACAATTTAGAAAGATTGTGG
>JAXCGZ010011600.1:12500-92046 GCA_037179515.1 Halocaridina rubra | reverse complement strand
AGGGATTAGTTGAGTATATGCGTTCATGCGTACGCTTGCGTATGTTTGTGTGTGTGTGCGTGTGTGTGAGAGAGAGAGGGAGAGAGAGGTAACGCTGTCCTTCAATGCAGGTCTCGAGCCTGAATGCAAGTGCTTGGACTGCTTTTTTTGTGCTGTAGATATTTATATTTTTCCGACTGTTGCGCGACCGCAAGCTCTCTCCTTCTTCCAAACGCCTATATTCGTCCAGCCTTTAAGAATTTTTAACACCCTTATTCTTGAATTGTAGATTGATATACAGATATTATTTATTTTTTTTATTTTATCAATTTATTGCGCCAAGGCGTCAGACATTACATGATCACTTAAAATATCTATGGCAACATAATGCTTCAAATGGATGCACAACCAAGAATAGAACATAGTTTACAGGGAGGTGTACACATTGATCAAACATTGTTACATACTAACACACAACCCACACTACGGCAGCACAAAGTACATTATTAAAAAAAAATACAGATAGATAAAGAGTGCAATATAAATAGATAGGTAGGTTTATAGATATATAAATAGATAGGGAAATAGACAGATAGAGATTTTTTTTTTTCGAAGTTTTACCTTCCCTTCTTGATAAGAGATTTTTTTTTTTAATTGAGATTTTCTTTTAAAAGTTGTTCCTCCTCCATCACATGATGACTTGGAGAAACGCATTTTCAACATATCTTTATCTGTTATCGTACTATTTGTGTGTGTATCATCAGTGTAAGGACCGTGTGTCGTCAGCCCTGCTTCATCTGATAATATTCCTGGGTGACCTACTCTGCAGGCTCACCCTCGGAGCCTTTAGGCGCCATGCCTAACTTAGGAGAAAACGGGTTTTCGATATCTACACACTAAGAAGCTTTATATATATATATATATATATATATATATATATATATATATATATATATATAATATATATATATATATATATATATATATATATATATATATATATATATATATAAGAGAAACACACACACACACCGATATCTAACGTATACATGGGTGGCCGAGTCAAAGAAAGAGCATATGCTGGGTACTGGTTTAAGATTTTCTGCCAGAATCCCTCATATGCCACAACTATTGCCAGGAGGGAAATATTCAGGATGGGATTCTGAGATCCCTCATTCATTCCCATTAAACCGACTTTTAAGATATTCATGGGAACGCTTATGCCCGATTTCTTGAACAGTGTAAACCTAGGTTACCATATTATTAGTTAGCTAGACACACACAAATGGACGTCATAAACGCTTCTGACGCGGTTCTGTGTATGACTAGGATCCCAGTTAGCTAGACGCACACAAATGAATTTCATAAATGCATCTGCCGCAGTTCTGTGTATGGCTAGGATCCCATGTGGGATCCTAGTCATACACAGAATCGTGTCAGATGCGTTTATGACGTCCATTTGTGGGTCTAGCTAACTAACAATATGGTATCCTAGGTTTCCACTGTTTAAGAAATCGGGCCTTAGGCGTGGAACGGGGAGATTCTACCCTCGAATTCCTTATTTGTCGTGTGAAGCTACTAAAAAGAATATCCCTTGTGATAGAGAGGAAAAATTGCCTTTTTAGTATTTCCAGAGTATCGTAAAAGCCAGCTAAAAGGGACTGGGCGCAAAGGATTGGCAATTTCATCGTCCCGAAAATTATATTCTTGACACATAATACTTGAATGAGAGGGTGAAGCTGAAGATTCTGTGATGAACTTTTTGTTTGTTTTAGATTCTCCACACACATGGGTGGAGCGGGTCATGGAGGACCCATAGGGCGGGTCGCTTGTTGCAAGTTTTACAGTTGTGGCCACCCTGCTTCATTCGGGATATAGTGATATGTTGAATAATAATAATAATAATAATAATAATAATAATAATAATGTTAGTAATGATATTATTATTATTATTATTATAATACCGCATAGATATTGCACTATCATATAACTCATTGATATACAACGCAGTGTTCCGCTGTACATATTTGTACTACGCCGTTTTCCTACTCTCATTGCGTCCATAGATGCATTCTTACTCACACACACACATACACACAAGTAGGTAATCACACAGGAATGTATACACACAAAAGACACGCACACACATGCACTTATATTTTTACCTGTTCTTCATGGCTTGGGGAATTATAGTTAATGCTTTGGATGTAGTGAATATAGATTCTCTCTCTCTCTCTCTCTCTCTCTCTCTCTCTCTCTCTCTCTCTCTCTCTCTCTCTCTCTCTCTCTCTCTCTCTCTCTCTCTCTCTCTCTCTCTCTCTCTCTCTCTCTCTCTCATTGAACTGAGTGATTATCTTGTGCCTGTTCCTTTCTTGTCCATTCACATTTTGCATATATAAATAATATTGTACATCTTAAAGTAGTGGCCCCGTATTATTACTACCATTTGATACTAAATCACAAAGGACACTACTCTCGTAGCTCAGTGCCGCAGGAGGTCTCAGGATTGTCTTTTGATGTTAGTTCTCATAGTTCAAGTTCATCAGAACCTCCTTTACGTAGTACCGATTTTATTTTTATTTATCAAGTTCAATGATTATACCATTAGATAGTTGGGGATAATATAGAATAGTCTCTTTACAAAGTCAGTTTTCGATATGGGCAGATATACCTTTCCTGCAGATCTTCACCATGCGAGTGTATATATATATATATATATATATATATATATATAATATATATATATATATATATATATATATATATATATATATATATATATATATATTATTATTTTTTGTTTTGTTTTTGTTTTTGTTTATTAAAGAAGGGCTGCAGGACATGTATATCTGCCCAGATGGAAGAATGAGCTTGTTAAGAGACTGTTCTTCCTTTACCCCTCATTTCTAATGGTGTAATCACTGAGCCTGATAAATGAGAAAAAAAAAATCGGTTGCACGTATTGAAGGTCCTGTACACCTCACAAGCTCAAGAAATTATTATTATTATTATTATTATTATTATTATTTATTATTATTATTATTATTATTATTATTATTATTATTATTATTATTATTATTATTATTATTATTATTAAAGAATGATTCGGAAGGATTCCTAAGAGTGTTAAGAAGTGAACAATCACACTTGAAAAAGTGGGAAAAGTATCTTACAAAATATGAGAAAATTAATTTGGACGTAATTTTAGAAAGGTGTATTTTACGTTATGGGTCTCCTAACTTCGTACGTTTTAATCTTCATAGAAAATCCCCTCTGGAGACAATTGTTTTTATAAGGAGGGGGAAGAAGTTCCTTCTCGAAAGGATTGAAAATATGACAGACAAGGGAGGGTCAAAATGAAAATTAATTCAGACTTGTGGAGTCCATTTGTATTACCAGCGAAATACCTAGTTTTAACCGAGATGCTTCTTGCTTTAATGTAAAGTAAAAATGACTTTTTGTCTACTCGTAGGAATTAAAATACAGAGGAGGGGATTCCCAGTCCCCCGCTCTGCCCCGTTTAGTCGACTTTTATGACACGCAGGGGAACACGGAGGAAGTATGCATAACCCCCTTCCTTGTGGATGACCCAAGCAGGGTGGAAGGGGAAGGGAAAAGTGGCAACCCTTTATTTCAAGGAGCTGAGAGGAGTGGTTGAGGTATGTGTGGATAGTGGTGCATGTGCGTGTCTTGGCTCGGCCAACCCCCTTACAGGGGAGAATAAGGCATGTGTATATGTATGTATGTAAAAATTACTATTATCTGTTTTGTATCATTGTTTCTTTAGTGGTTAGAGTATTTTATTGTTGTATTCTATCTTTCTTATGGGGTGTGAATCTGGTGGTAAATGAGACAATTTTTTATTTTATTTTTAATTTGTTGTTCAAGTATGTAATATGTGTATTTCCGCTTTTCATTAGACTTGTGAATATAATTGTCTTTCTTGAAGATAGGGTCCGTGGTAGCTCTGTGGTAGAGTGCACTAGTCTTGAAGCGACAAACGGGCGTTCGATCCAACAGAGGGGCGTTAGGAATGTCGTCCAGTCTTAACACTCATCTATTACGTGTGTGCGTCCTAATTCGAATGACAACCAATTATGAGACTTAAAACGGTGTGCACACGTGTCTTTCTTGAAGGTCTGATTTGAAAATGAACGCAGATGAGACCTTTGAAACGTTGCAGATGAGACGTTTAAAACGTTGTCTTGTATATGGTGTTGCAGTAAAATATAAATTTTTTAACGTTTTACGTGTCTCGATTAGTCCCCATTTGGGGGTGGACACAAACGGATTGAAACTGCAATTAAGACTGTATGTCCCTCTTATCAGTCCCTCCGTGGACTTGAAAGCGAGTCCATCACCTCCCGAGTCGAGCATTCTACCGCTACGCTTCAGCGCAGTATAGGGCGGTTTACACGGTAAAACGGTTCGTCGAACTCGGTTCGACAGACAAGTGTTTGAAGTGATGTTCGAACGTGTGAACTGGGTATTTGGTTGTCGAACACGTTCGACAAACGTGTTCGACAACCAAATACCCCGTTCACACGTTCGAACATCACTTCAAACACTTGTCTGTCGAACTGCGTTCGATGAACCATTTGACCGTGTGAACCCCCCTTAATGAATGAATTGTTGGCCTTGCTCTCCAATTCTTAAAATACATATTATCGATAGAAAAAAAATATCAATGCAATGGCGCATCATTAAATGCCTTCAAATAATCTAAATTGAACTTAAAACTTCTAGATTAGAAATCCACTGCTTAGTGTGCCGAGCCACAGAGGTTGCTAAAAGGGGGGGAACTGGAACAATTACTAACGTTACACAGACAGGGGCACTATTGCTCCTATCACTCCACTTTTACCCTCCTCCCCAGCCCCTCCTGCTCACTAACCTCTGGATATCTAATGTAAAAGTCCCAGGTTCGAGTCCCAAGGAGGAGGTTATATTATCTGAAGACATACATGTTTTTATTATTATTTTATAATTATTATTATTATTATTATTATTATTATTATTATTATTATTATTATATTATTATTATTATTATTAGCAACAGCATAAGTAGCACTAGTAGTAACAATAGTAGTTGTAGGTTTCATTATTATTATTATTATTATTATTATTATTATTATTATTATTATATTATTATTATTATTATTATTATTATTATTATTGTAACAATTTACACCCAAAAAGACAGTAACCGTTCCTGGGAACGTCTCTCCTTAAAATGTCAAGGTCACGTTTTGACTACTGCAAATGGTTCTCTGACCTTTTACGAGAGAGAGAGAGAGAGAGAGAGAGAGAGAGAGAGAGAGAGAGAGAGAGAGAGAGAGAGAGAGAGAGAGAGAATTCAAACTAACCACAATAATGAAAATTATA
Source organism: Halocaridina rubra (assembly GCA_037179515.1). Lineage (NCBI taxonomy): Eukaryota > Metazoa > Arthropoda > Malacostraca > Decapoda > Atyidae > Halocaridina > Halocaridina rubra. The sequence continues at coordinate 86,682 of JAXCGZ010011600.1, read as the reverse complement.
TATATATATATATATATATATATATATATATATATATTATATATATATATATATATATATATATATATATATAAATATATATATTAATATTTTTTTGTATTATTGATATATTGATGCAGTCTACTAAACGGTTACATGAGCGTTGCACACACGCAGTTTTTGTAATTCCTGCGTGTGATTCTTCCAGAAGTAATGCACGCGATATGTAGTTTCGTATCCTTGATAATGATAAAACAAAAGTTTGCACGCATTACTTGAGTTGTGTGTGTGTTTTTTTTTTTAAAGTAGCACTATGCTCATTACTGGTATTTGCGTGCATGTCATTGTTACTTTTTTGCACTTAAGGCTGAAGTTACGTGCATGTTTGTCACATCAGGTATACAGACTACATTTGCGTTAGCGCTATTTTAAGTATTACGGGTTTGTGGAGTAATTTTGCTGTTTTTTTTCATGTTTATAAATGTTGCAGAAACACTGCACTCAGGATATGTATTGCCTATTAATATTACATCAACGTTATGCTCAGTGTTCGGGTTTCAGTTGAAGATGTTGCGTGCAATACTTGCGTGCGTGTTTCTTTTCTTCTCTTTTTCCATTGTCGGAAATGTCTTGAGTGTTGCTGAATATGTATAAAATCATATGTGCAAACCATTACGTATGTCGTGTAATAATGCACTATTGCTACTACTATTACCACCTCTATATAATATTGTCATATCTTGACAATATTAGCACGATTCCTGCAGTGTTATATATGTTTTTCAATAATAATTGTAATGATATAAAAAATTTTATAATAATAATAATATAAAAATATAATAATAATAATTATTATTATTGTTATTACTATTATTTTTTTATTATTATTATTATCAAGTACATGACATGTATTTGCAAGAGAATAATAATAATAATAATAATAATAATAATAATAATAATAATAATAATAATAATAATAATAATAATAATAGTAATAATAATGATAATTTATTATTATTATTATTATTATTATTATTATTATTATTATTATTATTATTATAATTATTATTATTATTACCACTTACTGAAAACATATTTAACACTGAATGAGTCATGCTAATATTGTCATGATATGACTAAAATTGTGTCCTTATATTAGCCTTATTTGGGTCTAATATTGGCTGTATTCGACATATCCCGGATGGGCGGGCGTAAAATGGGCGTGAGAGAGTATAGGGGGGTGGATGAAATGATGTTAAAAAGATGCACATACAGTTGACATGTACCTATCATAGTATATTTCTTTGTATGTATGTATGTATATATTTACGCCTTTATCAGCGCATTTCTTGTGAATTCCCGTCTCCTTGTTAGGCCTGTGACCCCTACGGCTGAATGGGAGTCACATGTAAGACTTTTCTATTTACATGTGTAAGTTTCCTTCTCATCCTCCTCTCTCTTCTTCCTTTAACTCCTTTTTATTCTTCCTGCTCTCTTGTGTTTCTTCTTCCTTTTCCCCAAATTTTAAACATCCTTCTTTTTTTCCCCTCTTTATACTCTCTCTTCATTCTTGTTCATCTCTTCTTCTACGTCCTTGTCTTCCTCTCCTTTCGTCCTTATCCTGTACCTTCTTCTTTGTGCTTGTTGTTCTCTTCCTTTTCTTCGCTTTCCTCTATTTCTTCCTCTTTTTCCCTCTTAGATTATTATTTACTGTTCTTTCCATGCTCCGAGGAAATTTCTCTCTCTCTCTCTCTCTCTCTCTCTCTCTCTCTCTCTCTCTCTCTCTCTCTCTCTCTCTCTCTCTCTCTCTCTCTCTCTCTCTCTCTCTCTCTCTCTCTCTCTCTCTTCTCTCTCTCTCTCTCTCTCTCTCTCTCTCTCTCTCTCTCTCTCTCTCTCTCCTCTCTCTCTCTCTCTCTCTCTCTCTCTCTCCTCTCTCTCTCTCTCTCTCTCTCTCTCTCTCTCTCTCTCTCTCTCTCTCTCTCTCTCTCTCTCTCTCTCTCTCTCTCTCTCTCTCTCTCTCTCTCTCTCTCTCTCTCTCTCTCTCTCTCTCTCTCTCTCTCTCGTATCGATTTATAAGCTTAGTTACAAGTCACTGCTCGCTAGAGAGTATCTCTGCTTTTCCAGCTTTTTAGCACTTTTAATGCTCCTTTTACTGCTGCTGTGGTCTACTTTTTTTTGCAGTACTGCTCTTACTGCTCTCACTGCTATTTTTGTCTGTTTTTTTTTCCAGGCTATTAAGCCACTACCATTTTCTGTTTATATTTTGATATATCCCGTAACATTTGTTGCTACTTTTCGTGTGTTTGAATTTGTATTATTAGCTTGCTACTTTAGGGTTTATTGAATCTGCAGTTCAGCTGCTCGTACTAATACATTTGGATTCAGTCATGCTTATTTTACCTACTACGTTTTCTTCTTACAGTACTATCACTTTTCATAGTCTTTTGTGTAATTTTTGTATTGTTAACGTTGCTTTTTCTGCTTTTGTTTTCTTGTTGCTGCATTTCCTCGTGCTTATGGGTCTCTTTGCATCGTTATGCAACAGTCCTGGTTGCACAGCTGCTTTTCTATTCTTCGCATGGACACGGTGTCCTTTACATCTATTACTATTTTTCTTTCGCTTACACTATTTTTATGGCTGCTGCCTTTTTGAAATGTGGTCATTGCTATTGTAAATTAACTTTATTTTACTTCTCTGTAGCTTTTGCTGCTCATTGTGAAGCTGTATTGCTGCTGCGGCTGCTTCTCATCCGCCTCCAGACTCAGGAACTCTTCCTCCTTCTGTCTTCCTAACTCTTATGACCTAGCTTCCTTCAAAAGCTGATCTATCGTCATCTCCAGGGCCTAATTCTGCCATATTTCTTGGTCTTCATTACTTCGACTATTCTTTCATCTTATCCTTTCCTATTGTTCATCATTTTCGTATTTCTGCCTCATTCTTAAGCTACTACTTTTCTTGGTCTTATTGTTTTCTTAGTGCCAGGGAGCGATGAGGGCAATTTTCTTTGCAGTCCGGGTGTCACACCCAAAAAAGATCTTGGCACTATTATTGTCTGCGTCATTCTTTTTTTTCCTCATATAAATCTGCTTTTTTTTTATTTGAACACAGTTATATGCTCCTTTTACTTATCATATATAGAAAAAGAATTCATTCCGCTGTTTTCCATTGAAATATATATACTTACGTATATGCAAACTTACATACTTACATGTGAGGCCAAAGCTTGAATATCCAGCCCCTTTTGGAGTCCATTTTTCACCTACTTAAGCTGGAACAAGTTCAAAGACATGCCACGAAAACTGGTGCCAGAATTATGCAATCTCAGATATAAGGAGAGGCTGAGGAATTTCACTTACCATCACTCGAAGTTAGAAGACTGAGTGGGAATATGGTGACAGTTTTCAATTCTTCATGGTTTTGACAGAATGGATAGGGATCTTTATTTTTATATGGCTGGCTTTAGAACTAGAGGTCATAATTTGAAGCTTCTTAAGAAAACTTCTTTGCAGGGTGTAAGGAAGTACTTTTTTTTTTTTTTTTTTAGCGTAAGAGTAGTTGATGACTGGAATTGGCTAAGCGAGGAGGTAGTTCATGCTAACTCAATCCATAGTTTAAGGACAAATATGATAAGTATCACTAAGTACTAAAATGGAACCGACAAGGAGAAGGGATGTTACGAGAATAGGGATCTTTCCCGTAAGCACAATTAGGTAAGTACATGCATGAATGCATGCTTGCATACATTCATACATCTATATATACGTTAGCTATATTCCCCCTTATAAGAGGGTGGATGAGCCAAAGCAAAATACCTTGACTATGCGGGAAGAAAAATACAGAAAAGGCGATTCCCAGCCCCCTTGCTCAGCCCCATTTAATCGACTTTTTACGACACCCAGGGGAACACTAAGGAAGTATTCTTACCCGCCTCCGTCAGGGGGAATATACATACTTACATAAACTTGACCATTGGTTATCATTGGAGCCAGCATTATCACAGATCTGTCTTCTCTATTAAAATGAATATTTTTATTAATAATAATAATAGTAATAATAATAATAATAATAATAATAATAATAATAATAATAATAATAATAATAATAATTATTATTATTATTATTATTATTATTATTATTATTATTATTATTATTATTATTATTATTATGTGTTGTTGTCATTGTTGTAATTATTTGATTCTGCTGCAATATTTTTGGTTCAAAAACAATCATAGATATTTTCAGTGCAAAATACCTGTAAAAAAAACAAGTGTTTTATTTTGTTTATGAAGAGCTCTATTGTCAATTACGTTTACATGGAAAAACACGCGGATATTGTATCCGTTAGTTTTTTTTATTCAGTTGAGAAATATGTTTTTTTTTTTACAACAACAACAGAATGAATATTTGCTGAATCGATAGTGAACACGATTGAATACATTTGTTATATATTAATCCTCAATATATGTGTATGTAATTACATATTTGTGCTTACGGGAAATAGCCCCATGCTCGTAACTCCCCGTCTCCTTCTCTGCCTTTTTTGTACTCGGTTATACTTATCATACTTGTCCTTAAAACTATGGATTGAGTTAGCATTAACTACCTCTTCGCTTAGCCAATTCCAGTCATCAACTACTCAGACACTAAAAAAGTACTTCCTTTCATCCGGCTAAGAAGTTTCTTATGAAGCTTCAAACTGTGATGTGTGTGTGCACGCATGTGCTTGTGTGTCTCATTGTTTTACTCAAGGATTTTGTGCATTAAAAATGAGTATTCGTGCCATCTTGTCTGAAACCTACCTGAATCGCTGAATCCCAAACTTCTGACTGAATTACTGGGTAATTTGCTAATCTTGCCAAGTTATTTTCATACTGATTATATAACCACTGTATTATGTGACTAATTTACTGACCCTCAACTGACCCAGTAATTTCTAGACTTGACTGATTGCCATACTGAGTGACTGCCAGACTAACTGATTGGTGACTATTTAAGTGTCCGAGTTGCTAGTTTATATTATAATCACTCTGGCTGTCTTAGTAATCACCCAGCTGACTGTTTGAAAGACGAATTCCTGAACTATCGAAAATTTAACTGAATGAGGGACTAACTGTTTGATCCATAATGTCGTGGCTTTGCTAACTGGCATCGGAACTACCCAAATGAGAGATTGAAAGCCTTCATAACTGCTTACTTGACAATCCGCCAAATTCCTCATTACCCCTCTGAACTCCTTGACTAACTAATCCAATGAATTTTTCGATTTTTTGTTGCCAGACTGATTTTCCATCTTTGTTCCTGACTTATCAGCTGTTTGACTGACTGACTTACCAAATATCTGAGTAATTGACTAATTAGCAGACTGTAAGCAGTCATAATTACACCATTTGGTGTGTGTTTTCGAAAGTACTGAGTGTGATACCAGGGTGTGGGTGTATGGGTGTATCAACTTTAGGATTCATTCTCTCTCTCTCTCTCTCTCTCTCTCCTCTCTCTCTCTCTCTCTCTCTCTCTCTCTCTCTCTCTCTCTCTCTCTCTCTCTCTCTCTCTCTCTCTCTCTCTCTCTCTCTCTCTCTCTCTCTCTCTCTCTCTCTCTCTCTCTCTCTCTCACATACGCATACACATTGGATATGTGTTGTGACTCCCACCCATAAGATCCCAAGTTCATCTTCCCTAGTTAGTGGTTGCACATTTTTGCTGCCAAAGTCTCTTGATGATAAAAAATGTAAGTAATTATTTCCATATTTGTATTTACTTAATTGTGGTCAAGGGAACAAGCCCCAGGCTCGTAACTCCACGTCCCTTGGTCTGTTTTACTTTTAACTGAGTAACACTTATCATGTAGTGAAATATGTAGAGGCATATAAAGGTACTGGAGGTCTTCGGTTTAAGATGTCCCCGACTTACAATGTTTCGTGGTCATAATGCATCTCCCATAATTATTTTGCATCTTTTTTTTAATTATTTTTGGCCTATACTGTATTATGTCTCCCAAACGTAAAACAGATTTTTCTGATGGCAGTGCTTCGAAGAAAAGGAAAGCCGTCACCATTGAAGTGAAAGTAGAGATAGTGAAATGCTCATAAAAGGGAGAAACTTTACAATGCATTAGCATAGGTGAGTGACTTAGGTGCTTATTTAGATGTGTTCCGACTTACGCGGAAATTCGGGTTACAACATGTTTTGAGGAATGGAACTGTGACGTAAGTTGAGGACCCCCTGTATAGTGCAAAGAGTGTGTTGTGGGAGGCAAAGAGAGAAGCGGATGTAACATGAGGTAGGAGGTTTTCTGAGATTTATGTAGGGAATAAAAAGATGGCTTGGAATTAAGTGAAGATTGCAGAAAGGTGAGTCTGGTAGGGAGGAGAGGGTGAAAGGAGCAATGGGCAGTTGCTAGTAGATGAAATAAGTATGAGTTTAGCAGTTTTAGAGGAATTACGGTAGTTTGTTGAGTGTAGTTGGTAAGTTATAGAATCTCTCCTACCTACATACAACCGAGTTATGAACATTCACAGATAAGAACAAAAACCTACCCATTATCTACTCATGCATTATATATATTTTACTACACTGTATTATTACATTATTATTACTATTAAAATTCATTAATACTGCATACTATATTTTTATATAGTATTTAAGAAGCGTCAGAGAGGACTGCAGTTATTTTACAAGGTTCCAGGACCCATTGTTCCCTATATCCCTGTTGAAGAGAGTGATAGAGAGACTTTCCCTAGCCAAAGACCTAGAAGTTCCACTTCCAGAGAGGTCCAAACATCATTTTCTAGAAAAGTGCCTACATAAAAAAATTTTCTATACTTGCTAGGCCTTGGTGCTTTTACAAGCTTTGATAGGAATTAAGTGGTAGCGAAGTAATGTTGATGAAGCCGCTGTATATGTATATATGTAACACTTAGCATATCTTTCCGTAAAACTGTGAATACATTTAGCATTTACTGTTTTTTTGATTAGCGATTTCTAATTATCAAGTATTCTTACACTAAAAAAGTACTTTCTGACATCCTGCAAAAAAGTTTTTATATGAGGCTTCAATCTGTGACTAGTAGTTCTAGAGTCACTTTCCTCATTGCTGATATTACATACTACACCAACGTCTTAGCATGTCTTTGAACTTTGTGCTATATATTTATGTGATTTTTCAAGTGCGAATTCCAGAAAGGTGTTGCGTATTCAAGCTTTTGCCACTCATATATCTCGTAAATTTTTCTAAAATTTTCTTTTCTATATGCCAGCAGGCTACTCTTGTGTTTTCTTAGAAAGTATATGCTGCTATTACTGTATTATTTGATAAAACGTTGCTGGACCCCAAGTGAAAAGAAATGTATATTGTGAGTGCTATTACTTATTAATGATGGTGTACTTAATTTTGTTGACCATGTTGGTGTCTTTCAGATTATAATATTATATTGCCTCCGCTTTAGACTGCAGGTGTTTTGTTGATCTGGAATATGGAGCTATTTGAAATTTCAAGTGAATTTTAGTGACAAAACTGTATAACTTAGTGTATTGAATTTGAAGTGAGAATGAAGTATTTGATGCAAATATATAATTTAATCAAGAGAGCATAAAGTAGAAGACTAGCAAATATTTCGAGTTCCCTAGGTTAATTGTATATTTTGTGATCTACATATCCAATATGTGTTTGAGGGCATTATGGACCTGGATTCAGGACACTTTCCGACAGTTCACAGCCAGATTTAGCTATCGTGTGGACAAGTACCGGGCAAAACGAGCAAGAAAGCGTTTTCTAAGGCGTGAACTGAAAGGTACCATAACAAACTGTAACTATAATCATCAATCAAATTTCAGTCAGTATAATCAATATTCACAAGTTGGGCATAATTCAAGACCACCGTACATGCCCACCACATACATTGAAGATGACAGCGATGACGAAGATGTTGGCTACTGCCGGGATGTGGAGCAGGTGAATCTCCTGTTGTGGTTAGCCATTGAGGGAGTTATCGAGCTATTTTTTTTTACTGACAGTTCTATGGTACATTCTTTTATCCTTTTATGTTTCAGTCGGGCATCAATCATCCATTTATAAATTTGGATCTTTAACTGAAGATTCATTGAAAGCCAAGCTTTACATTATGAGATATGAATTATATGCACAACTAATAACAATTTCAAGTATTCTTATTCTGTGGGCTTAGAACAACCCATTATATATCGTTTGCTGTCTTTGTACAGTGAAACAATAAGTGCCCTTTGATAATCCACTACAACTTTTTCTCTCTTGAAAATACCTTTGTCCTCAGTGCTGAGAACAACACATGCTTTCTGCTGATCCATTGGTAGTTCTCCCCTCTGAATACAGAATATTGCAGAACAGGATGATTCATAAATTCAATATGTGATATGTTCTGTACATCTATCTCTCTGCCAAGAAAAATCTCAAACTTTTTAATCTCTTTGTAAACAAGATCATCATTGTTTTGTAGGTTTTAATAGAATCTTTTGCCAGTACCACGTTTGATGTAAGTGCAAGATTATCTAGTGTCCATATTTTCCTTTAAAGGGTGTTGGTGTACTGTCACCACAGAGGCTGAGTCAGCGACTGAATGAAAATGCCTTGGCGCGAGAGGCAGTTGGTGAGAGTGACGCTGAACTTGCACAGTACCTGAAGGATGAAAGGATAGCTCTATTTCTTCAAAATGATGAATTTATGGATGAACTCAGAACTAATAGAGAGTTTATGACTGCACTACAAGAGGGTAATTAGCCTTTACTGCTGTATCAATTATTATTTTATAAGTTAAGAGCACATGTGCCAACATTTGGAGATACAGTACTTTCTGTATATACAGCACTGTATTTTGTAAGTACATTTCTATAAAATCATAATTTTTATCATAAGTATGTATCAGTAAGAAGTATCAATACAGCCTACCCAGTCAGTTTTAGGTTGGTTAAACTCAGCAGAACAGAATATAGAGGAATATTTTGAAGTCTTCCATGTGGGATATTTGCGTTCATTCTGGAATGTCATCCTTGATTTCTAACAATGTAATTTTTGCCTTGCAGATTATGAATCTGAAGCTGGAGATGATGACGATGCAGAAGGTGCCAAAGGAAAAGGACAGATTGCAAACTTGGATGATGCTACTCTTCGAGAGAGAATTGCTACAATGGGTAAAGGTGAGTGTCCATATATTAATACTTCCTTTTTTTTTTTTTACTTATCAACTTTTCTTAAGAATATAAGAAGTACAGTACATCACTTCTTTACTATGTAGATATTGCACATTGTTGCTACTTCTGATTTCAGTTCCCCATTGTTGACTTATAAAACGTCATTTTGGGAGAGGTAGCCCCTGTCAGCTCAGTAGCTTCACTGAGTACACCAGTATATATGAAGGAATTTGTTTTGGAGGTACAGTATATCGCATCTAGAATGGCATAAATGCGTGTATTTCAGCTTTCAGAAAAAAATACTTTATTCACCTCAGTACATGTATGAATTTAAAAACTTTTGCTTTAACGTACTGGAACTAGGATAAGTAGATTTACAAAAGAATAAAAAGGAAACATTTGTTTATATGTACTTTTTTATACCTACATGTACCTTTGTATAAAATAAGGTCTTAAGGAGATAGAATGCTGAAGAGGACTTAGTTATGTGTTTAGTTTCTGGTCTGTGTTGTTCCGGTTTTACGGACCATACTTCTCTGAAAAAGGCTATAGGGTAATTGGAACAAGTTGTTGACCAACAACTCGTTCCAGTAAGATGTAAATTCTTAAGCATTCAATTTGCATTTTTGATGTACAGTATTAACAAATATATGTCAGGAAAAGTGGAAGGACTTACACACCAAGCTATGGGATGTTTCTTGTGAAGCACGATTGTATGTTTAAAGGTTCATATTTACAATCACATTTACCATTCGCAGCATTTTTTTAAAAATACCTATGTAAGCCAAGAAATATTATCTGATTTTATAGTTAAAATGGAATCCATATACCTCAACTTTTATTAGAGATATGATAAAACTAATAAGAGATGCACTAAAAATGATCTGAAGCACTTAATATAAAGATATTTTATTTTCATAGCATTTGCTTTTTTATGGGGTATTGCAGTAATAGCCTTGTGCATTTTTAGTGAAATTGTAATCTGTATAAGAATTAATGAAATCTTCACCAAGTAAGAGAAAAGGATTAGGGATAATTTTACTTCATGTATTAATATTTATTTGTAACGCTTGATATTTTTTACCCTGTGGACATAGTGTTGGTTTTCTATTTTCAGAATTTTAGGATACTTTCCTGGTACTTGGATGGATTTATACCTCATTATCTGTGAATTAAAAATATACATCCAGTTGTTATCCTAATTTCAAGTTTGTTCCAAGTATCTTAATTATTTATCTCTGATGTCCTAGTAGACCTTTATTTTTACCAGTAGCTTAGCCTCATGGTAATGACCCTGTACGAGTGGTAGTTCTTAATTTTCTAAAGATTGTCATGTAGGAAATGCCTTGTTCTTCAGTAGTACTGGTCTTATTTTTGTGTTTGTTTTATTTTTTTTTTTGGGGGGGCAAGCAGTCATAAAGGATTCTAATTTATAACTTTTTTTTCAGCTTCGAGAAAAAAGTTTGCACAGATAGCCAAAGTGTTCTCACGACGCAAGCGCAGTAGTGGACGAGGGTTGTTACCCAGCACTGGTGGGAGGGACCAGTTGCTTATATCTGGAGATCCATTAATTGATGAAGACGATGAAGAGAGACAGGCTCAGGTTTGTTGACATTTTTGCTCTAGAATACAATTACTCTATATTTCATAGTTTCTAATGCCAAATTCACTAATTAAGCATATTTAAGTTTGTATACAATATTCTTTAATGTTGTCGCCATGCCATATCCAGTCATATCCTGTATTACATTTTTTTATGTATTTTTTCTAGTTTATATATTTTTGTACTTGACATACGTCTACTTCTCCCAGTGATAGTATGTATTGGACGATAACAGTTTAGTAAAGTAAAATAGCAATATGCTACTTGTGTTTGTAACGTTATTTTGTAACAGTATTTTATAAGGAGAAGGAAAAGAAAATTGAGAAATACGTATATTTGACATTAAGAAGTCTCATTCATTCTTACAGGCCAAAGAAGGTAGCGTTGTTGGAGGAGGTTTATCTTCTTCTCCACGACATCTACGGTAGAGATTCATATTACAAAACCTGTGATGCTGTTGGTTTTAGAACTCCAACACTTATCCCATGCAGTCTCATTTAGTTATTTTAAATCTCTAGGAAAATTTATCTTGTAGAATACTTTCTTTTCATTATCATTGCAGTGATATAACTCATGTGCAGAAGTCTTTCTCTTCTGATAAAAGGCATCCTCTTTGAAGAAAATGCTTATATATCTCTTTGGTAAAAAACCTGAGTTATTTTTAAATATTCTTTTACAGTCTTATGTCCCACTCCTAGGAGTCTTCCCTCCAAATTGGAGGTGTCCTTTTGATATGAGTGTTCTTTCTTTATGCTACATGAGCTTGAGGCTTTTGTTTAAAATGTCCTAGCTCTTTTTCATTGAGTGTATCAGCTGATACGATGTTTGGAACATACAAAAACTATTTATATAATTTCTTTACCCTTCTATGTTTATTTATCATTTCATTCTCCTTGTTAGGTATATTTCAAGAACTGGCAGTAGTATTGTAAAGATTACGAAAGCAGGAGAGCAAAATAGACTAAAAGTACAGTATTGGCTTTAATTGTTGTCATCACCAGAATGTGTTGATTGTTGAGATTTTTGTTATATACAGGAAGATTATCAGTGTCGCTCATTCAGAGAGTAATGTTTTTATAGTGACTCCCTTTTTTGAGCTTATTACTTCAAGGACCTGGTTAGATGATATGCTCTGCAGGACTTACATTTATATTATTATTTTCTTTTCAACTTGATGCTATTTCTCTGAGAAGTCTGCAGGGTTGCCACAGCTGAACAGGAAGAGGAGGCACCTGGGCTTAATGATACCCTGCCTATCCCTTACCCCTACCCTCAGCTATTCTGTGGTAATAGTGGGACTATGACTGGCAGAACATTATGTGGTTTCTTTGTTTTATCATGATTTTGAGTTGTACCAAAAAATGTATGCAGTACTTGTTTATGTAGAGAGGTATATGAAATGAAGTTATATATTAGCTTATGAAAGGAGACAGGGATATTATATTTAGAGTACGATAACGTGTTCATTTATATTAGTGGTATGCATAGTATACAACAAATATCCACAGAAAATATATGCTTATTTTTTAAGTTTTTTATTCATAATATTAGTATTGAAAAATAAGCCTTTCAGCTTATATTTCAATACATATTGCCATAACGCACCAGGGTAAGTACTGAAGCCACAACCAAAGGAAGAAAACTGCTCAGAAAAGAAAACTCTTCCATCTCTAATTGTAAACATTTGTTTGCAGCCGCACTGTGTAATTGTTTTTTTATGTGCTAAATGTATGTACATTTAATTTACTTCATACTGTTTGCGGTAAAACATGCTTTCTATAATCACAGAAATATACAATGTAGCTTATTTAAATGCATTTATAATCTACTAAATGATTGCACATTTAAATTCCTCTGCAGACTGTTATACAGTTATTATTTCTTTTAGAGGTTATGAGCAGCAGATGAAAACTGTGTTACTCCTGAAAGCTTAGGACAGCACTAGTAAATGGCTCAAGTATTTTATGATGTCATATGTCTACTTAATTTTATTCACTAAAGCACAGTACCTTAATTTATAATATTCAGTAATACTTTATTATTAGAAAAATGCTTCATATCATTACTCTTTTTCTGATTCTATTTTATGAAACAAGCTGTACTTCCATTTTCATTATTTTTAAGTTTTCTCATAAGGCATCGATTATGTCAGTTATAAATTGTTAGACTTATAGTTTCAGTAAGATCATTGTTCTTATGTAGTTACTACTTATTTGTACCTCCCACTGTGAAGACTCGAACCTCGGTCATTCAGAAATTGGATTAACAGCTTAGAACATAAACTCACTAATCTGTGGACTCCTGATCTACGGAACCCAAGTTTGAGTACTTACAGCTGGAGCTCTAAATATGATGTTATTTAAATGCGTTGTTATAATTTTTATGACCTATTCTAGTATTGTAGATATCTATTTAAATAGATGCATTATTAGGAACTCTCTTTTTTATTCACTTATAATCTAAATTAATAATATTTACTAGTTGTTTCACTAAAGAAATTTCATTCTTTTTACAATAGATTTCAGGATATAGTTGGCCAGTGACTTTAAATTAGGGATCACTTAAGTATGTTGTTAGAAGTATGTATCCTGTATAATCATGATTTATTGTGTAAAGTGTGCGGGAATTTATTAAGCAGGTCTTTTCTTTTAGTGCTCATTGTTGTAGGAGGAGAGATGTACAACTTGTTTTTGTATACTCAGGTTTTAACCATTTGAATGCTTTACCTCGGTTAAATATATACTTATCATGATAGATTAATGAATTTGTGCTTGATTATCAATATGAATTTTTACTCGATCTATAGGCCAGGAAAGTGTACTTGAAGAAGTTTTTGTGGCTTGCAGGAGCCTTTATGCTGTTTGTTATCTACTAATTGGGATCTAGATTAATGGATTTTTCATTTGATTCTGATACATGTAGGAAATGGAATGATGTATGATTGAATTTGATGTCTCTTGATAGTGTGAATGTTAGGGTTAAAAGTATTTGATATATGATGACTTAGGCTGGATGGATGTGTAATACATACAAATATATTTCCACGCATATAAGTGAGCAAATATTGTTGATAAGGACTCGGTATATAAGCTGGTTTCATATGGGGTTGATTGAAAATGAAGTTTACAAAAATGGTCCAGTTTTTTCATACAATTATGGAAAATACACATTAGAGAGAGTGTTTGAAAGTGATGCCAAAAGGTAATGTAAAAAAGAGTAAGGCATTGAGATTTAGTAGAGATAAGGATGTGAGAAAATGTTGCATTTTATGAAATTTGGCTGCTTTTTAGATATTTAATGCTACATAAAAAGATGCAGTTATATCATAGAGTGGTATAGGATAGAGAATTGCTTTGGTACTTAGTTGATTGCAGCAAAAAAGGTCCTTTTAGAGGCCAGAAAAAATAAGATTGTGTAACAGTTTATTAATCTAACCATTTCTTTTATGATTAGGAGCGTTGTCCTTTACTTATTACTGAAAGGAAGAAATCTGTTCATGTTGGAGATTAAGTGCCTTAGATGGATTTGTGAAGTCAGTTGGTATTGGAGAAGGAACTAAAAGATCATAACGTGTATGTGCGATTAAAGATTTAGTGTGAGATTGGACCAGACATGTTAGTCAGTTTGAACTCTATTAAAAATAGAGGAAGAGTATATAATGGGCATAATAATCAAGTATTTAAAGTTAGGAAAAAAAAGGCCAGAAAAAAATTTAAGGAATTGAGTGACTTGTACTTGTGTAACAGAGGACATGAAATTTTTTATGTATAATCATGCAAGAGGAAGATGAGTTGGCTTGAAGTGATGTGAATTTTAGTATGTTGACTTATTTATTATGCTATGCAAATATGAAGAGAAAAACAAAGGAAACCTGAGGCCCATTTTTGGTATATGCTGTACCGAAGCATGGCCTAGCAACAGTAGTGTAGCTAATGAGATGTGAATATGTATAAATTTGTATTATGAGTTTTTTTCCATTAAAACAACCCTTTTTCCATCCATCAGGATGGAAAAATGTAAATCAGATATGGTAAAACATTGCACTGTATGTTTGCATTACGGTTTCTCTGATACAATCCGGTATTACTTTATATTTTGTCAATGAAACTACATCTTAATTAATTTAGAAAATCATGTCTTGTCATTTTATAGAAAAAGCAAAGCATGCTTTCATGTAATTATATTAGTCTTCCTTGAGGATTGTGGTGGTCATATAAACCCATAGAAAATGGTTATGAAATGTAGTAGGACTTTCATTTATAATGTAATTTAATACATAATATGCTTATAAACACCTATAACAAAAGAACCCATGCCATATATGTCTTCCTTTAGGATCACTGATATTTAAACTGTTTTGTTTTTACAAGAATGTACATGTAAAAGGCGGATGAGGATTATCTTTGGTGTCTTTGTTCATACACTTTTTCCGTGATAACAAAAAGGTAAGTTAATAGTCATGATAAAACTATCCTGGTATTGAGAAAACGTTGGCGTGATTTATGCAATAATTATTGCTTCTTTTCCTTTCGTGAAATAAATTCTGCTTACTTGCAGGTATTGTATAAACTTTCCTTCTCAGTAATACATTATCACTATTCTTCTTTAATAGATGTAGAGCTTTTAATATTGCATGCACTGTAATATTCTCTATACTGTAATGTACTAAATGCCCATGTCTGTTATTTTTTCCATTTCATCTACCTTTCTTGGTATTTCATGTTATCTTGTTATAAATATGAATATTTTTTTCCTGAGTATTTCTATCTGACCGATTATAAACCTGTTCTTTTGTTATCATATGATACCAGCAGTGTACTGTTTTGAAATTTATGCATGATTTATGATTATGTATAAAAACCTGGTAAGAATTTTTATTTATACAAAACTATGTTACAAAAAGACTGACGACTGGGGTGTGGAATCTTTTAAATATAAATTGATCAGCCTTTACATTTACAACTTTTAATAAAGTAGGAAGCCCAGGTCAGAAGAGATGAGTGGATTCTAGACTCTTCAATACTTTGACCGGTGTCTCTGGCTTCTTGACAAGTGTTACATGGCCAACATTAAGTTTTTATGTAGCATTCAAGCCATTACATCTGCTTTCATTTGAGTTTTAATGTATTTTATGAACTTTAAATGGACATCAAGAATTATCAAAGCTTCTTGCAGTTTCCTTTACAGTATGAATGCTTCAGCCAGATTGATAAAATTTCAATAGGATCTGAGCATGCTGCAGATGTGTTACGATTTGTGTTTATTAAACCTAATTTGTAAGAGAGAGGTTCTATTTAGGTTTGGTTTTGAGAATAATTCGATTCTAAACATAACTTTCCAACTTATGCATAACTTCATAAGAACCGTCTACTTCATAAGATTAAATTTGTGTTAAGTAGCCCTTGTTTGAAGGAAGGCCATATTCTCAGTGTCTCAACAATGAAATATGTGGAAATTGGGATGGTTAACCTCATTTTAAAGTGGGAAAGAATATCCCATGTGTCAACTGGTTTGGTACTCTCATTGTGTTTCTTCAGCCTAATAGATAGAAAAAATAATTTCCATCAAGTTTTAAACAATATCCTAAAAAAACTCTCTTCTTATAAACAGAAAATATAAAGCAGTATCACTAAATATACATTCTACACAGAGCAGAGTGTTAATGACAGCGTGGACACTCATACTTGAAAGATGGTACCTCTTCAGCACCCAGGAAGTAAACCGTTCCTGAATGGTATTATTTAATTTCATTTCCCTCCCACATGACAATGAAGGCCTATTGTATACCACAGGGATCTGCTCTCGTCAGAACAAATTGAAGCACTCCTAAAATCAAGATTGTAATCAATTTATATTTTGTATGTATTATACTTTGATGTACAACGTGACCTATATGAAATACTTAATGTATGCTTTCAAGTTTTTACAGTTCACTTAATTTTGTTGAACTTTCTAAAAGAGAACCTGAAACTAATATTGCACTGTAGATAGTTTTGTTGCATTCATTTCACTCTTGAGAAGTTTTGCTAACTAATCAGATTATGAAAGTTATAATCAATACTTATAGCTTTGGTCAAATATTTTCATTATTAGAGCTTGTTGATATTAGCTCACAAGTATGTTATGTATTCGTGCTTGCTTTTTTAATTAATTTTCATCAATTTTACTGTGAAATAAAATAGTCATTACAATGGCTTGCATACAGTAATACTATACTACTACTAATATACTCACCATTAGCATATGTATATTTGCATTTACCATTCTTAAATATCATCTCCATTTATTTTAGTTTATTGATATAATGACCTTACTAAGACTATTGTTTTTACTTTTAATATTTGTAAAATATATTTTACTAATAATCGTTAACTCTACTTTAAAACGTAAATGTAAAATACGTTTTTATTTAATACACTGGTAACAAACAGGCCATTTGCATTTTATAAATAATTCGTATATAATGCTGGTCATTATAACCTATTAGGCTGGTTAAGTAGTCAGCCATTGTGGCAGCTTTTACCTCTTGAGTATTTACTTCTCTCGTAACTGGCATCCCTTGTAGATATCAAGACCGTCACACTTTAGTCTTTCTCTGTATTATTTGTCAAAATCACAGTAAATCAAAATATATATATATATTTTTTTTTTGCAATTTGTTCTCTAGGAGTGAAAATCTCATAGGATATTGATAACCTGTATTGGGCATTGTGTAATAGTATTTCTTGTACACATATTTGTGATCTTTAAACAGGCTTGTGCTACTTATATTTCATAATGGTGTATATCATACAGGACTGCTGGTGTGAGCTCACTTCGTAGTGTTAATAATATGAGATACCTTGTGTACAAACTTCGTCATATTTTGTAAAATTTAATATAATTTTCATATTTTGCAGCAAAAATTTAAATTTTGTATGTCAATTATTATTATATACTAGCATAAAATTACCGCGAAATATCTGTTGGCCAAACATAAAAGAATATAACTCATCCATTTATGTTGTTCCATTCTTTTATTATTTTATTTTGAAGTGATCTCTGTTGATAAATCATTTAGATAAATCACTGTTATAGTAGTATTTTCTTTTTTCGTTGTTTCATATATCATTATGGAGCTTATTACTAGTTTGTCTGGTATTAAATGCAGTATATTTTGCTGTTGCAGAAAATTCTCAAAATTATATATTTACGCATCCATTAACTCAAAATAATGTGATAATATTATGCATATTGCCTTCTGCCATCGTCAGTAAAGGTAGTCACAATTAAGAGAGAAAAAATCCACGCACAATAACATACAATTACAGTATTCACTCATTCTTGCTTATGCACTCCAATGCAGCGATCAAGGACACACCATTCAAATTTTCCCTAGTCCTTTCATGAGGGCTCCTTCCCTATTACTGGAGTTTGTCAAGGTAGATGTATTTCACTTTGTGCCAACTCATTCTCCTTCTTTCATGCCTCACCCTTCTGGATATTAAAACTTGTCTTGGTCATACATATATTTACAATACTGTATGATAGAGTTGCAAAATTTAAATACTTGCCTTTTTCCTCACTGTTTTTGTATGGTAAAATTTTACTTTAAGCTGTTTACAATATTATTTGATACTTGCCGTTTAATTTTATATCTGCATAGTGCTCATACAGTGCTTCAGGCGAATATTTATTTTGTATAGCCGTTACATTCTAATACTGTACTGTATTTATATTCTCCCTATCGTCTTACTGTGAAGCCCAGTTGAAACTTTGACAATACATCTCACTGTATACATTGAGGAGTGTTCTTAGATATGTGAATATTAATCAAAAAATCTTTAAGATTTTTCCATTTTAAGTCGTGCTTTTCAAACCTTGTAGCATACTCAGACCATTGAACTGCATTGCATCACAGGTAGTTATTGTTGTTATTTTAGAAGTTTTTAGAATTCCTCTGAAAGTAAGTAAAGGGAAATTCGTGTTCAATTTTTATCATATTACATTAGATCATTACTCTTTTTAATGCCAGAGCTGTTTGCTGAACAGATCTTTGCTTATTCCTCCCAACGTTTTTATACATGAAACCATCCATTGCTACTTTTAGTGGGTAGAGCGAACTCATTCACTAACCGATTCATTATATTCATTGGGTTGTTATACTTTTTCTATTCTGGGTTAAGTTTTAAAAGCAAGTTCTCTTTACTGGTCAAACGAGTTAGTAGGCATCACAGATATGCTTATGATATCTCTTCTTGATTATATCTCACCATCAACCATAACAAATGCAGTTTTCCTCCTAGGTAATATGTACAGTAAATGAATTAGTGGTACCAGGGAGACTTCAATTTATATTTTACTTTTGCAAAAGCCAAAAAGAACTTGCTCTTTAAGTAGCCAAGTAAATAAGGGGAATATTCTGTGATTGTTGTGTATAAATGTTTTGTAGTATATAGGGCAGGTGCAAAAGTATTAGAACATAAGATATATCCCGTACTTTTTTCTTGAGAGGTTACCTCATGCATATATCATAATACCTTTTTATGAGAGGACGCAGATATTGTACTTATAATATATAGTTATGAATGTGAATTCCCAGGGTTAAAGAGATAACATCATGATTTTCATAATTTCGTATCGATTGGTGAATGTACAGGTGAATAGTCTTCACCTGGTCCTATTTTCACGGAATATATTGCATTAAAGTTCACTTACTCTTTAACTTTCCAATGTTCAGATGAGTTAAAAGCATGGTCACAACCAGTCTTAAGAATAGAAGCATTACATATTTTATTCCATTGATGTTATATTGAATTTTAAGCTTACATCACAAAGAAAGAGAGATGAAGGACATCCCTACATATCTCTTACTTAGCTTTGAAATTTGAGTCACAATCCTAATTTTCTTTTTTTTTTTAAACATCGTATCTTTCAAAAGCAAACAGGATGCCACAACTGAACAAGAAAGGGAGAGTGCAGGGTCTCATCTGCATATTGCCCTCCTCCTATTAACGGTTTTGTGGCCTAAAAAAAAAAAAAAAAAAAAAATAGATGTAATTTTATCAACAGAACCAAAATTCTAGTCTTGTTTTCATTCAGATATTGCATTTTGCACCGTTTAGGTTTGTTACTATTTATAAATTCTAGACTTTTTACCTACATACACACCTTTACCCTATCTCCGAATTGAACTTAGTTCACCATTTTTCAAAATTTAGGTACCATATAAAACTGTAAAACCAAAATCATTACACTCATTTAGATATCAGTGATATACTCAGAAGTCTCAAGATGCTGTCTTTTCATGGGTTATATCCTAACTCATGTTGGCTTTATATTTCCCCAAGCTGTGTGAAGTCACAGCAGCAAAATATTATTATGGTACTTGATCAAGCGGCCAACTCAATTCTATCCCAGTGTGATTATAGATATTAAATATTGAAACTACATCTTTTTATGTGGGAACGATCATTCTTCCATTTTTTTATTTCTACTGACTTGAGATGAAATTTTGTATAAATATATGGAGTAAATTTATAGTTTTATTTTTAGATTTGACTGAGTTTATATGATGTATTACAAAAATATAAATTTATTATTTTAGAAAAAGTTATGCTAAAAGCCCATGATAGATATTCAAAAACCCCATAAAGCTAGTCTTGAACTAGTTGATGTAAAATGAAATTTCCAATGCAAAAAAAAAAAAAAAAAAAAAAAAAAAAAAAAAAAAAAAAAAAAATGGTTGTATCTTATTTGCATGATAGAATATTAATTCTAAACTTGCGTTTTTTGCTCATTATGTATGCCAAATTACACTGGGTTTAAGTTAGAAAATATACTGTAGAACTTTTTTTTTATAAAAATTAGTTTTAATGTATATATTACATTCTTCAGCACACAGTGCTGTATTTTTTTTTTTTTAAGGAATTGCGATTGTAGGTTTTACAGCATCTACTACTAATGAAAAAAGTATTTTATTAAAGAAATATATAAACATATATCCATACCATATTCCGTATTGTATTTCAGTCTTATGTATTGCTGAAAAGACTAAAAGTAATAAAAATAATATTTACAGCCATTTTGTAGTTTTAATACCTAAGGCTTTAAAACGTACTCCATATCTTAGGCATTTATAAGAAGAGTCACTGTTCACCTATTCTAACCCTTATCAAAATCACGCTGTTTGCCTAAATGTTTGTCAAGGAAGTGTCCAAGCTATGCCTGTATATGGTAGGATAAGACATTAGGAAATCCAATAAATAAATACAACGCAATGAACACTGTCCTTCAGGTTTAAGTAAAGAAGAAATATATTAATTTATATATTATACAAAATAAATGGTTTTACCAATTCATAAAGTACAAATGGATGAATAACACAAGATAAAGTGAATTTATTATGAGTTCAATATATACAATGCCCTCAAAATAGCAAAACAATATAAATATGAATTATCTAAGATTAACTCCCTGTTGCTTGGCTGCTGTATTCATTGTTTTATTTGGAAGCAGCTGCAAATCGAGCAGAGATATCCTTCCAATTCGCTACTTTCCAAATAGCATTGACGTAATCAGGTCTAACATTCTTGTACTGCAGGTAGTAAGCATGTTCCCATACGTCAATTCCAAAGAGAGGAACGAGACCCGTTGTTGCTTCTAGAGGGTCCTGAAATATTAACACTAGATCATAATTTTTCTTCTACAAATATCAAATTATATTATTACCATGTATTCAGACAGGTGAATCCTTGTTTTATATTTACCAATGGATCCTTGATTACTTTTTTTTTCCAAAAAGTGTTTATCTCACTAAAATATTATACTAAATACTGTACTGCAAATTATTTCCATAGTCTGAGATCAACCGACTTCAAGAAGTCAATTAGATCAGCGGCTTCTCAAGGAATCCATATTAGGACAAAAAGAAGCAAAAGGTGAAACGTAAGAAAAGCAGTAATCAGAATTGTTCTGCTAGTTTCTCCTGTGATGTGATTTGAGCACACAATGATTATCTTGTGAACCTGAATATTTATATAAAAGTTCTTAGTAGTCTATTTTGAACTTGAGATGTAATTATATGGTTTTATAGTGCATGATCCACAACACTTTTTGTCAATATAAATGTTATAATATTGAAAACAACTGACGAGGCCATAATTATCTTCAACATTGAGCAAAAATAAAACTTTACTAACAATAGATGGAATTGCTAGTATTCATGTTTCTGACTAAAGGTCAACTGAAAATGCAAGACTCCTCATCACTAGGTTCTTATAAGATTACATTACAGGACAGTACCTGGTTAGGACAAGTAGCTATCTGAAGAACACCTTTTTGTTTGTTTAATCCAAGCCATCCCCATCCAGAGCCTTGGACAGCAACAGTAGCAGCAGAAAGCTGACTCTTCATGTTGTCTAGACTTCCAAAATCTCGATTAATTGCCGCCATTAAATCTCCTGTAATAACAAGGTTTAGAATTCAGTATGAATAAAAGCTTGTAAAATCATATACAGTGGTGACCCCAACCCATGAACAAAATTTGACCCCAACCCACGAACACACGTGTTGGCCAAGCCACCACGTTTCCCACTCGCCTGCTCTAAGTTCTGCATCGGTGCCCGTGCTGTGTAGTTTGTTCATGATCTGTTCATAGTTCGTTTTATTTTCCATTGTTTTACCTTTCATATAGCCTTTACTATGGCTCCTAAAAAAGTTAAAAGTGTTTGTGATTTGGGGGACTCTCCTTCAAAAAATTAGTCCACCCCCTCCTCCTCCAACATCCATGTATGCCAGCAACAATCATGCACAAAGGTAAATACAGTACTGTTTCTTACCTACATTATTTTATTTTACCTACAGTATGTACTCTTTCCTAATGTATTTGTTATTAGTGGGAGAATGTAACAACTTTTTCTAAGTGTTGGAACTTCGCTATTTTATACTGGGTATCAATTAGTGTATATTGTATACCTGAATATATACATGTTTTACTTTAACAGAGTAGAATTCCTTTCTATTAATGTCATTTTCCTTTTAGTGATGATATACATTTAACCTGTATTATATTTCATGTTTTAGAGACTAATTATTTTTTTTAAATGAATATTTAATGTTACCAGGAATGGATTAATTGAATTTACATGCTTTTCAATGGGAAAAATAAATCCAACCCAAGAACAGTTTTGGGGAACGGAATAAGTTCATGGGTTGGGGTCACCACTGTGTGTGTGTGTGTATATATATATATATATATATATATATATATATATATATATATATATATATATATATATATATATATATATATATATGCTCCACTACTAACAAACAATAGACTTGCAAACATACACCTAGCCTCTGTACATATATCTATATATAGATAGATATATATACAGAGGCTCCACTACTTACAAACAACTAAATTATGAACATTCTCAGATACAAACAAACACCTACCCATTATCTACTCATGTATGTATTACTGTACTGTACTGTATTATTATACTACTATGACTGCAATAAAACTCATTAATACAGTATAGTTTATGTTTTATGTAGTAGTTTAGAAGCATCAGAGAGGACTAATTATTACACAAGGTTCCAAGACCGATTGTTCCAGATATCCCCATTGAAGAGAGTGATGGAGATCTCCTAAAGAGTAAAAAGCTCTCTTCTCCAGAAGTGTCTGCAACAATGAAGTACCTTTTGCTTTCAAATACGAGCTTTCGAATGTCAATCTTCCTTGATGAAATAAATATCATGAAAGAAGACGAAGTCAAGGAAGTTCCACTTCCAAAGAGGTCCAAACATCTTATTCTAGAAAAGTGTCTTCAGCAAAGATTCTGTACTTGCTATGCCTTGGTGCATTTCCAAGGATTGATAAAATTTAAATGGTAAGGAAGAAATCTCTGGATATTTCATATGTTGGTGAAGCATATGGAAAAGTGCCTTCAGTTCGTATTCCAAAGCCAAAGGTACTTCATTGTTAAAGACATTTCTGGAGAAGAGAGCTATTAACTTTTGGAGAAGAATCTCTCTTATCACTCTTCAACAGGGATTTATAAAATAAAGGGTCCTGGAACCTTGTGTAATAATTGAAGTCCTCTCTGGTGCTTAACCAACATATATACAGTACTGTACATACAAAATATCAGCTTATTAACATACTGTATTAAAATTCATTAATACACTATACTTTGTTATATATATATATATATATATATATATATATATATATATATATATATATATATATATATATATATATATATATATATATATATATATATTACCTTGTATACCTAAATTTATACAGCATACTTACTTTACTCGATTGCCTCTAATAACAACAATTTTCTTTTACTGACCTGAGGGTTCTCCACCATCAGGTGACAAGTTCTGCCAAAATATTGTGTGGTTAATGTGACCTCCTCCATTAAATCGAAGAGCTGGGGCCAGAGATATCACAGTGCTTACATCTCCTGTTGGACATAGTACATTTCATATTTAAAATAATACTACATTTTAGGTTTGCTGAGAACCTTCAATTGCTAAATAAATGAGTGTACAAAAGTAAGACCTAGGAATGGTTATACTGTACAGTATTTAATAATGATCATATGAGTATGCATTCCTGGTGCTGAGGGATAGATAAAATTCCTTTCTTATCTTGCCTACATATCGAAGAAGCAACTAAAAGAAATATTTCTAGTTCCTGTTGAAGTAGTAGACAACTAGAAGTCGCTAAGTGAGGAATATATAGCCTATATGCTCAATACTATTTATGCATAGTTTTAAGGAAAGATATGTTGAGTGTCAGTGACTTAAAAAACACACCAATATGTAATGAGTTAGTCATAAATTTTCCAAACGTAAAAACTGAACATAGGTGGTTCAAATGAGATCTTGGAAATTTATCCTTATAAAAAGCAGAAGGTAAATTGGTTCAAGCAGAAATAGCACCTCCCAGTACATAAAATAACCCTGTAAATGGTTTGGTTATGCTATTTTGTATAGGATGGGTCAGGCATTATCCTAACCAAATATAACCTAACAATTTACAGGGTTATTTAATGTACTGGGGGTCGCTATCTTACTTAATCTGGACAGTCGTAATACAGCTTATGAAACAGATTACATGGCCTCTAAATCTTTATTCTCTTGACAGCGAGATAATATATATCGATGTCAAGAGCAAATCAGTATTTTTCATACACTTTCAGTATTTTTACCAATATCTGAGTCTGCAAAGTTATTCGTCTACCACTTAGATTTACCTTTTGCATGTGCTTCAGCCAATTTCTCCTCGGCAACATTAAGGTTATTAACATATGTCTGATGATGCTTGGAGTGATGAAGCTTCATTATATCAGTAGAAATTACAGGCTCCAATGCATTGTAATCATATGGCAAATCAGGCAATGTGTGTTTCTGGCAACGTACAACACTAGCAGCAGCCAAGCTGGAAAACAAGAATCTTATACAATGCAACGATTATAACTATCATACAATAATAGTATTCTTCCTTGAAAATAAGTTTTACAGCATTAATGTAAATTCTTGGAATTCAATATATATATATATATATATATATATATATATATATATATATATATATATATATATATATATATATATATATATATATATATATATATATATATATATATATATATATATATATATATATATATATATATATATATATATACAATGGCTTCTTTAATTGTGAGGATATGAGTCAAGTGTATAATACTTGAAAAGTCCTTAACATATATGTTAAAGGATTATAAAACTGATCAGAAGGAGAAAAGGTTAGCAATATCGATCAATTAAATGCAAAACTAACTTGCTCTAAAGCACCTAAGATACAACAGCAAAACGAATCTATATCTATATTTTCATATTCCTTACACTCAAGCAATTAATGTATGATCTTTAGAATATGATATAATTTCAACTTTTGGAGGAATGAATTTCCTATCATAAGTAATTAGGTGTTGGTGATTTTAGGCTTCATTTGTTTCTGCCTAAAACATATAGCCAATTAGAATAAATTATTCTCAATTAGCAAATGGTGCAATAGTGCATAAGGTTGTAAGTCTTCACAGCAGAAGACTTACTCAAGCAGTATGGTGGAGGGTCTGAGGAGAACCTTTATCCCAAAGGAACTAAATTAGGTATATGGGATGAATCGCCTTTAGAGAGAAAGTGTACTTTGATTTGGCTACCATTCTTATAAATAAGGAGGATTACGACTATTGTACACATATGTTATCATCATCATGACAATACCTCGAGATCAAGGATGATGGTCTTTTCTCCGTTGTCTATGGACTATAAGGTAGCTTAGGAGTCCAATATTGATTTGGAAAGTTCTTCAGCACTCAAGATAGGAAGTATTATATGATCCCGAGAAGAAGTTAGTTATTCTCTCAGGCCAGTCTGAGTTTGGGCCATTAATCATAGAGTTTGTATATGCCAAGCTCCAAATTTTATAGTTTTACCAGTACTTGCTGACGTTTTTGCAGATGCCTTGGCAGCTCAGTAGCAGAGTGAGCGATACAGCAAGTAACAAATGAGAGTTTGACTCCCACTGTACAGTGGGGTGCTAGGGAGGGTATCCAGCCTTAATCCTCTAGCTCCAACATGAGTGTCCACTCACATTTGAATAGGGACTAATTTTGATACATGAAACAGTACTACCACTACTTCTTGACATTTTCGACGGCATGCTGGTGATCCCTTTGGATGCAGCTTTCTAGATAGGATGGGATGAAGCAGGCCATTTTCATGGGACCATTTCATGTCCCTTCCACATTCATGGTATGCAGTCCTAAATAGGGCTGCTGAGTCAAAATTTTTGCTGCTGAATAAATTTCCATGACACTACACAAATCAATCAGCTGATTCTGGTAGCAACCATCTCAAGATGACTGTAGCCGAAGGATCTGTTACAGCCTTCAACCGCCTACTTAGCCATTAAAAATAATTTTGTCGACCTGGTGAAGACTTGAGGTTTGTATTATTCTTAGTCTGGACTCTCATCCTTGGGTTAGTTTTAAAGGATAACCCTGCCAGATAACTACTTTTGCCGACGATTGTGCTCTCGGAGTCATACAAGCTTCTCACTACTTCAAGGTGAAAATCCGTAGAGAAAAATATGTTTATGCATGTATTGTAACACTAATTTTACTATGCAATTACATTAGAGCTCACCCCTAAAGGAGGTACAAGTGACCCATGGGTAGAGCCTTTATGGGAATTTTGGCTATCACTGGACGTGGACCACGTCAGTTTAGTACAAGCTCAAGACAGATCAAGGGCCAAAAGGTGTGATAGGCACACATAGTGATTGCTTTTTTTTTTCATTTGACTATGTTACAAACTGAATATGACAATTAAGACATGGGTTTAGTATGAATAGCTATTAACATTTAACTTACTAAGTAAAAATTGGATAATTATGGCGTCTATGAGTACTAATTTATAGTCAATCTAACAACCAACATATCTTTGCCTACCTAAATATCATATGTAGCCCAATAGGAAAATAATAATTTGTAGTTTTCATGGTACTGTATATTTTTTTAAAGTTTCTGTATTGTATTTTATAAGTTTGGAAGTCGCGCTAGCTCAGAGGTGGAGTGCGCCAGGAAGCGACTAACATCCATCCCTTGTCCCCTACTTCCAACATCTCTTTATCCACCCTCATTCGAATGGGGACTAATTGTGAAGCAACACAAAACGGTAAAAAAAAAAAAAAAATCGGTTTGTAACTTATCAACAAACTTTCTGCCCTGCCCTTTGATACGATATTAGGCCAGACATACTACCCGTGCCCGGATAGGTCCATGACTTCTGGATACAACATCATGCACAACACAAGAAATCCCGTTAACATCTCGATTCCAAAGGAATTTCTCATGTCCCGAGAATTCAATGAGTCCAAACCTGGAACTATACAGCCATATTGTCGCCTATATCATTACAAAATTGTATAATTTATGATCAAACCTTATTTTACAAATTCAATGCTTACCCCCGAGCACTAAGGAGTACCCTGACAGCCAACATGATGAACAGAACAGAGAGTTTATATCAAACTTTCACTACCGACGAAGGAAGAACCCTACTCCGGATAACGTAATACACGGTTGCCCGGAGGGTCAGTCACGTTCAGTTGAAGAAATGTGAACACATTATACTAACTTTAATACGATGTAATATTCATGACTACGATATATGCTATTTCTTGATATACATACAAATATTAATAGAAAAGTCATGAAAAACCGATGGGGAATGCCAGAGAAGAGTCGTGTGAATATTAGAACTATTGTAAAATATATGTAAATATTTTTAATTGTTCGTTTTCTAAACTTATGAACGAAGCCTCAGCAGACGAATCGTCCACTATTGCTGAATAAGTTCCAGTAATGAAAATTTAGATAACATTTTTATTTATTTATTTATTTGATATTAAGCATATCCAAGAATTATAAGCATCTACAAATGAGATAAAATTATTTGAAAATAAGTGCTGAAAAATTAAATAAATCAAATATCAAACATATTTAGTTTATAAATTTCATAATTAAATTATCCCAAATCATATTTCGTGTTATTGTTTAATTAAAGGCTGAAATTGAATTAAGATGTACATTATTCTCGCTATGCAATATAAAGTTGAAAAGAGCGTCTAGTGTATAATCCTACTTTTAATGGCAATCGTATGTTTTTAAAAGACTTATGAGATAGTTTAGTGAATCTTAGTATAAAGTTTGGGTTGGACGAAATATGGTGGGAAGGAGTCATTAAATACAAAAATTGATGTGTTTCAGTTAAATATAGAAATAATTAATGAACTACAGTGATTAGATGAATACCAGAGACGGTAGTCTTGCAGTGTAGAAGGCGGTGAAGTGTTTAAATCGTATGCTATGGCTCTGACATATTGAGGAGTCCGGCGTTTGTTTAGGAAACATGGCGACGCGCTTAGAACATTTATCCATATAAAATAAACATTAATTACGTCCATTGGGAAACTCAGGTAAGATAGAAGTAGTAAATAAAAGATTACTTGATGATTTTCTCTTACAGGGAAGACCATGGACGCATACCGAATCACGTGCTTCTGAATTTCTTTACAAGGGCCATGATGGGGTGCGAGAGTTTGGGAAATTTCAATTTAGGATCATTCGTTTCGGTATTGTAAATGTTGAAAATTAGCCCCATAGTCCTCGACCTGGACTGAAGACGTGCAGATGGAAGTAGTCCTAATCTGGGTTAGACAAATTTATAGCAGCATAGGGGACTATGATTGAAAAATGGTTACTGGGGGGCACAGACCAAGAGTCTCATAAGTATTTGGAAATGGGAGGCAATCCGATTTGGGTGGAGGGTAAGGTTGGGGTTATTTGTTTGTCTCGTTGAATGACCCCAACATATGCATATAATTAGTATATAAAAGATATTCGTAAATGTTTATTTTCTCAGGAAAAAAAATCAGGGAAGAGCAACTGATATACCACCAGAATTACGGAATATCCTTGTGAGGAAAGATGGGAAATATCAAGAATGAGAGCATGAGAGGAGATGCTTTCATTACTTTAAATAATGAAAGATTTAGAATGTATAAATGGGGTTGCGAGTTATACGATTCACAAAAAATAAACCAAAAAATATTTTTTTTTTACAAGTGACACCTGGGTGGGCAAGAAAACTGCCCTCATTAATGAAGTCCCGGGCACGAAGAAAACAGTAAGACAAAGTAAAAGAAAATGGTTAAGGACAAGGCAGAGATGAGGTAATGATACATAAAGGAAAAGGATAGGCTGAATGAATAGTCAAAGAACTGAGGACCTAGAGATATAGCAGGATTAGACCCTAAGATGACGATAGATCTGCTTTTTGAATGAAGATAGGTGATAAGAATTAGGCTAGACAGAAGGCGGAAAGGAGTTCCAGAGTCTGGAGGTAGATAGGATTAATAGTTTGCCAGTACACATAGTAAATGCTGCAACGGTAGGAAACTTTAAAAATGTATACAGTAAGATGAATGAATAGATCAGAATATACCTGATGGGAAGTGGAGGCATATAATAAGCACTAAACTAGTGTACAGTAAATTGTGCAAAAGTCAAATGATATGTTGATTAGGCCACGTAACACACGCTAAGCAGTTTCATTGTGTAGGCCATGTAGAGATTTGTGGCTAGCAGCTTGGTCAATGCAGTGACTGCTTCTTTCCTTCCACCTCTAGACTCGGGGTAACTCTCATCTGCCATGTGTCCTCTTTAATACCTTATGACCTCTCTTTCTTCAAAAAGCTGCCTGATTTGTCTTCATCTCAGACCCTTATCTTGTCATATATTTAGGTCTTCACTACTTTGACTATTCTTTCAGACTTTTTTTTTTATTGTTTAGCATTCTATTTTTCCCTTGTCCTTAAGCTACTACTGTTTTTAAATGTCTCTTGGTGACCAGGCCTGAAA
Source organism: Halocaridina rubra (assembly GCA_037179515.1). Taxonomy (NCBI): domain Eukaryota; kingdom Metazoa; phylum Arthropoda; class Malacostraca; order Decapoda; family Atyidae; genus Halocaridina; species Halocaridina rubra. Next base: position 56,459 of record JAXCGZ010011600.1, on the reverse strand, counting down.
AGGGCAATTTTCTTTGCCTGTCCTGGTGTCGCACATAAAGTAAAAGAAATCTTAGGTTAGGATTGGTTTTGTTCTGTTAGGTTAGGTAGTGTTCAATAGAAATTTAGTTGATAATGTAAATAATTGTTCTGTAATAGTTTTAGAGATTTTTTTTTTTATGTAATTTCTCTCGTTTGGAATGTGAAAGTAAACAGTATATCTTTATGAATCTCCAATTAAAGCAAAAATTATATATTTTGATGCTTCCTTCTTAATCTTCACCTTCCATTCGTTTAATAAACTTTAGAGTTTATATAGAAAATATAGTTTCTTTAAATAATGATAATCATGAATACTAATTATTCACATAGTTCTGCATCATTATTGGATAACAACCCCATCCTCCATTCCAGACAGCTGGCTTCAAAATGCATCTAACTTTGCCAAATTTTAGTGTACAATCAGTGGAGATAGAAATTAAAATGTTGGATCTCCTTTCATTTTTTATGTGATGTTGGCCACTCTTATGAATACTGGAAATCAGTTATTCACCACAACATTGAAATTTTTTATATTTAGTATTTTGAAAGACATTCAACGTGACGTCACTTTCGCAACAGTGCCTATCATATTTTCCCCCTCATGTACCAATGATGGGTAAGAGAGGACTCAGAGAGTGGAGACTGCCGTAAAAGAAAATTAAAAAAATTATTTTAAAGAACTTTCAGAGAAGGTAAAGATGATGTAGTTCTGTGGCTTTATTATTTGATTTTGTTAACATTCACCTGGTCTACCACATAATCCAAACCCCTGAAATGTAGTTCGTTGTCTTTCTTTTTTTCTTTCTTTCTTACTTCATATTTTTTTTTCTCCTTGGAGGAGATTAAGAATAGCACCTCTTGTTATCCTGCATGTCGTATAAGTGGACTATCCATGAAGTAAGTTGGTGCATGGCACAACCACCCATTGCAATACTACAGCTGAAGGTCTTTTGATTTTAAATAGGACTGGTGAGGACAACTCGATGTTAAATCTTCCTTCAGTCATGGTTCTTTTCCTATGCCTACATATACTGTACTCTGAATATTCATTCATATAAGTTACACTGTTCTTATTATCCTTTCACATCTGACACATCACAACTCTCTCCATCTCATTTTCTCTTTTCTTTGTTTCTTCATGCCTGGGCCTGATGGAGGCTATTTTCTTTGCCTGTCCTGGTGTCACACTCATAGAAAAAATCTGAGAAAACCTTAAATAACCCAAGAGGTCCAGTTTTGTCCAACACTTACAGGCTCTTGGTATAGATTAGTGTCTGTTACAGTAGAATGCTATGACCCTCTTAAGGCCAGTTTGAGCATAGGAGTGGAACGTTGTCCATGTTTTGCTCATAGTCCCCTCCCCTCTTTGTAGATGACTGCAAATTCACCTTTTTGATTGGAGTAATATCCTTGGAAAGAAGGTTCAAAGTGCCCTCCTCTTTGCTGAAAGGCAGTGCAGGGGTGTAACAACAAGCTCCTCAAGGCAGTTACTATTTAAACTTATAGTTCTTTACTCTCTCAAATAAAGTAAATTTTGTCAAGATATGGTCTTGGAGGCTTTGAGCTGTCTCACTTTTAAGATTTTTGTTGTACCACTATATAGTAATGTCCCTATCAGATTTCACAGCACATGGTCTTCATTTAATGTGTCCCAGGATGTAAGGAACTACGTTTTCATTGTAAGAGCAGTTGATAATTGGAATGTGGTACTAAGGATGTAGTATCTTCTCATTGCATTCATAATTTTAAGGATAGCTCTGATCATTGTTAATGAGTAAAAAAATGAAACCGTCCAAGAGATGGGGAGTTTCGAGAATATTGCTCATTCCTGTGAGCACAGATAATACATAACTAGACATCCAATAGCTGCCTAATCTAGACTCTCCTGTGACATTTTAGAAGAGGCCTATGCTTGTGACCAGCTTGAACCTTTTTTCTGATTCAACAGAGGGTTGTCACTGTGGTGATTTTTAGTATGTGTGTTCTAGATTTATAATTAGATTTTGATCCCAAATCATTCCAATCTCTTAAGTGTTTGGTCACCTACACTTAGGAAAGATATACATGAACTTGAAAAAGTTCCGGCAAAGACCTATAAAACATATCCCATCAATCAGGAGACTTAGTTCTCAAGATTGACTGTTTTCTGGAAATGTTTTCATCAGAAACACACCAGACTCAGAGGTCAGGTCATTGAAATATTAAAAATACTGGATGGGTGTGACAGTGTTGACCATTATAAATTATTCAGTCTGAATTAAAATTCAACTCTTAATGATGGCTGGCTGTTAGATATGAAAAGGTTTAGCACTAGCATATGTGAAAATTTCTTCACATATAAGATCTGCTCCACTTGGAATCAACTTCCAGAGAGTGTTGTTAACAGCACTACCGTTAAGCAGTTTAAAAGAAATCTTGACAGATTTCTTCATGCACCAGCAACAGTGTGCACTGGGTATGTATTACCAAGTAAATATGAAGTATCTCCCCGGTATGGATCGCTAGATCTGAGATATTAATCCTGTCCATTTAACTCCTTGTGTGTATGCATATAAGTATCCTATGTATATTGATATTGCTATACAGTATTTATGATGGATATAGGATTTGTATTTTTCAAGGCCTACAGTGGTGTCTCTCCATATCCTTAACCTTCAGGTTCCTCCCAATATTATCTTCTCGGGTCTAGTTAAAGGATTTCTCTCTTTTTTTATGTAATAGGCATTGAGAATGAGTTGCTGAGCAACAATCATGCATTTGGCAGTGGGAGGGCTAAATGAGAATTTTTGGTTGGGGAGATGTTACTGTCCAGTGGTTTTGGGGTAGTGTAGGTGAGATAGTCCAAATTCAGCTTTGCAATTAGGAGCTGGAATGTAGACTTTTAAATCTCTTTTCATTATTGAAATGGTAAAAACCATCTAGGTAAGTGAATTCCGATGCCTGCCTGATTGTGACCATTTTTGGATCCATGAAATGGTATGCTTTTGGCCAGTACTCCATTTCAGATTACAGTATCTGTGAATTGAAAGTTTATGAATTTTGAGTTTGATTTCACATTTAACTTCAGACATAAATGGTGTGTAAAGATTATTATATCTACAGAGTTGACATATGTAATTACTACATTAAAATTGTAATAGCTACGAGGCAAACTTTTTTCAATTCCCAAAAGTCAGACGCTTGACCAACCAATTCCTCATCCTTCCTCCTCTATTCTCAACTCGACAAGATCCTACCTGGACCTTCATAAGTCTGCATTCAGTGCACATTTCCCCCAGAATTTTTTTTTTATATTTTAACCAGCCCGACCTTCTGGCCACTGTTTACCGGTTGCTAAACACTTATATGTTAACACGGGTTGACTATGAAATACAAGAATACCTATGCCACAATTAAGAACCCTACCCCAAAGTTTATGTATGCTATTGGAGACCTAAGCACAATATTATCAGATGTAGACCAGTTTGGATTAGCTCATGAAGCATGAACTTCACTACTTTCATTATTGTACAGACATTCCTCAACTTATGGACGAGTTAGGTACCAGAAGTCTGTTGGTAAGTAGAAATATATTTGTGTTTAGTGAAAAAAGTACTGTACAGTACATACATATTCAGTACTGTACAAGAGTTAGGTTAAAGACACTGAACTGCTACATAAAACATAAAATCTACAGTACAGTATTAATGAATTTTAATACAGTAATAATGATGAATTAATACTGTACAATACAGTAATACATACTTTAATACATGGGTAGATAATGGGTAGGCTTTCTTTCATATCGGTGAATGTTCGTAACTCGCTTGTTCGTAAGTAGGGGAACTTCTCTTGTTGCCATTGAAGAGACTGATTATGCAGTGCTCACCTTCAAGACTACTTTGTATCCCAAGTAATTTCAGCTCTCCAATTATATGGATTTTTCTCCATTTTCTTTTTATAATCTTATATTTGCACCCTGTTATCTGAAGTATTAACTTCCTCAAAAACTGCACCATTTCAGTGTTCACCAGAGTTCATCATCCTCAAATTTTTCTTGTGTTTACTGTTTCCCATATAATTCTTAACTTCTTCCAGGTACATTAGCAGTCCTGTTCCTCCACTAGCTTGTGTAGCTTTGCCTCCAACACCTATGTCGTGTTATCAACAAATAGCAACTTGATCACGTCCCAGCCATACCTCCCTCATTGTTTTGGGAATTTCTGATTATATTAAAGTTTTGTATGTCAGAGTTACAATTGCATTTATCCTCCCTGTGATCTCTTATGCTAGATTGAATTACTATAGAGACTGGAGTCTTTGTTCTAAAACTAATAGCCTTATGTTCGTAAAATTGTAATACTAATTATTTCTTTGTTGAGCTGACATATACTCGTTGGCAACTGAATTTGAAAACGACTGTGGACTTTTTGTAAAAAGGCTTTTATTTTTTTTTATAGGTGTAATTTCGAAATATGATTGTCAGGATAAGAGCTGTGTGAATAGACCAGCTCATTCTCTAATTAGTTGTTAATGCAGTCCTTAATGATTGGTAGCATTATAAACATTTGCAGACCTGCCGTTATAAGACTTTTTCTAAATACAGTACCCTATAATTGAAAAATATTCTAACAGCTATAGATTAACCATTTTGGAAACCCATTATTGCAAAAGTAATTTGTCCAAAAGCAATTTTCATGTGGAGAGCTATATGAGACGATAATAATCTAAATGCTTTCTGCAAAAATATTGAAAAAAGCATATTATTAAAATTGACAAGCATATCAGTACTTGATTCCTAATCCTGTGAAATCAATTTTAAGTGCTATATTTTAGTTTCAGTTTTTTCTTTATTAATTCATATAGAACTGCCAATGTATTAGTGTCTAATTTGATGAAGAATATTGAATTTTAGTGTCTCTTGTTTAAATAGCTCAAAAGCTTGTTAACATGTGTAGAATTTATATATATATATATATATATATATATATATATATATATATATATATATATATATATATATATATATATATATATATATATATATATATATATATATATATATATATATATATATATATATATATATCTACCTTGGCTGTCTCCTCCAATAGGGGGGTAGCCATCATCAAAGAAGAAACAATAAGGGGATTACTTTGCTCATTGGGCAATGATAAGGGAGCTAGCGACCATTCAGATGGCACTGCTGGAGTGCTACAGCCCATCCTCACGGCTCTTCCACAACCCGCGTCGCTTCATAAATGCCAACTCCCCTACTGCCCCTACCACAGGGCTACCTCTGTAAGATGTAGCCCCGTGGTAACACCAGATGCCCATCAGAGCTGCGTCACAATCGCTCGCCGCTCATTTCTATTCCTAGCATGCTCACTTGCTTCCCTCACATCCATCCTCCTATCATTCAGGGCTCTCCTTACTCCATCCATCCACCCTAACCTAGGCCTCCCTCTAGCATTTAACCCATCAGCTCTTGCATTCATCACCTTTTTCACATGGCCAATCCATCTCAGAACATTCATATCTACTCTGGCTGCAAATTCTCTCCTCACACCCATTCTTGCTCTTACCACTGCATTCCTAACCCTATCCAACCAAGATACACCAATCATACTCCTCAGGCATTTCATCTCAAACACATTTAGTTTCCGTCTCTCACTTACTTTCATACCCCATAACTCTGATCCATACATCACAGTTGGCATAACCACTTTCTCATACAAAACTTTCTTAACATTCGTTTCCAACCCTCTTTTCTTCATCAATCCTTTCAACACACCCAACATTTACATCCTTCATTCACTCTGTGACACACATCTGCTTCCACTCCACCATTTGCTGCTATAACTGAGCCTAATAAACTTAAACTGATCAACTTCTTCAAGTGTCTCTCCATTCAACATAACATCCAATTCAGCACCATCCTCATTTCTTGTACACCTCATAACCTTACTCTTTCCCACATTCACTTGCAACTTCCTTCTCTTGCACGCCATTCCAAATTTTGACACTAACTGACACAGCTTCTCCTCTGAATCTGCCACCACCACAGTATCATCTGCAAACAGCAACTGATTCAGCTCCCACTCGTTATCATCCCCATTTACCATTCTCAAACCTCGACCACGCACTCGCTCATTCACCTCTCTTACGACTCCATCAGTATACAAATTGAACAGCCATGGTGACAACACGCATCCCTGTCTCAGTCCCACTCTCAATGGAAACCACTCACTCACTTCATTCCCTACCCTAACACAAGCTCTACTGCCCTCATACAAGCTCTTCACTGCATGCAACAGTTTACCATCAATGCCATATATCCTCAAAACATTCCACATTGCCTCTCTATCAACTCTATCATATGCTTTCTCCAGATCCAAAAGTGCAAAATACACATCCTTACCCTTTGCTAAATATTTCCCACATAACTGCCTAACTATAAAAATCTGATCTATACAACCTCTACCTCTCCTAAAACCACTCTGCACTTCCGCAATCACATATTCTGTCTTATCCCTAACCCTATTAATCAGTATCCTACCACACTCAACAAACTTATACCCCTAAAATTACTGCATTCATACACATCTCCCTTACCTTTGTATATGGCACTATACAAGCAATCACCCATTCCACTGGTGCCATTGACAACATAAAGCATATATTAAACACTCTCACTAACCATTCCAGTGCAGTCACACCCCCTTCTTTCAACATCTCCGCTCTCACACCATCCATTCCAGGTGCTTTACCTGCTCTATATAGTAGGTTGGCCATGGCACCAACCGCCCGTTGAAAGACTACGACTGAAGGTATTAGGATGCAACTAGGACTGGTCCAGACAGTTCCAGGTTGAGTCTTCTTTCAGGACGGTTCTTTCCTCATGCCTACGTCTACACTGAATATTCTGGTATATTCATTACACATCTCTTGCTATTCCATTACATTTGACAAGTCACAGCATTCTGCACATCTGTCTCTTTTACTTTCCTTTTCCTCACATTTTGTCATTATTTATGGAAGGTTCACAACAAATGGCCCCCAGTACCCGGCATAGTGGGGTGCGAAGAATCTCCGGGGATCGTGTTGACTCCACCATTGGCTTGAGGGCAGACACGCCTGGTGGTAGTAATGGTTCTGCTCTTAACCTTGCACCTCCCAATAGATCTGCTTCTTTCACTCTTCACTATTCAAACATTCGTGGGCTGAACTCTAATCTTTCGTCTGTGGAACAGCACTTGGGCACTTTCCTCCCTAACCTCCTCCTCCTATCTGAAACCCAGTTGTCTATACATGCTTCCACTGACCCTTTCCAAATCTCCCACTATAATCTGTATACTCGTTTTCGTTCCAAAGGTGGGGTCTGTGCTTACTGCAACATTAACACTCCTACTGTGAGACTCATGTACCTTGAATCTCCTGACTTTGATGTTCTCTGGCTAAAAGTCTTATCTCTCCACTACCACTATCATCCTTTGCTTCTGCTACTGTTCTTCAAACTCCACCGAGTTTGTGTCTTTCTTTGAATATCTCTCCTCGTTCCATGAGTCTTTGCTATCTTCTCACCCACATGCCGAAGTTCTCTACATTGGAGACTTCAATGTACACCACAGTGAGTGGCTTCATTCTTCTCACACTGATGTGGGAGGAAGCGAGGCTCTTGCTTTCTCTATTACTTACGATCTGGAACAAATTATCAAACATCCTACTCGCGTTCCTGATCGTCACGAACATGCTGCAAACACTCTTGACCTATTTTTTACTTCTAACCCTTTATACTACTCTTATTCTGTGCTTTCCCCTCATGGTAAATCTGACAACTCCATGATCTCTGTTTCTTCCATTTTCGCTCCCCCACCACCAATCCCTCCTACTCAACGCCGCCTTTGGCACTTCGAGCGAACCCAATATGAAAATTTTTGGAACTTTCTCTTTGACTTTCCATGGGATGACTACTGCTTTCGGTCCTGCAACCCTGATCGGGTAGCTGTAAAAGTTGCCGCGATCATGACTGCGGGAATGGAGGCGTACATCCCCTCTTCTACAAAAACTTTCTCTCCCCCTAAACCTTGGTTTGACCGTGCCTGCTCCATGGCTATCCAGGCTAGGAATCAGGCTCACCGATCTTACCAAGCCTCTCCTTCCGACTTAACTCGCTCTGCTTTTATTATAGCTAGGAATCGCTGTACAGCTCAGATTCGAAGGTCTAAGGCTTCCTTTATAAGAAGGAAAGTTGATGACCTTAACTCCTCTCCCACTGACAGATGCTTCTGGTCCTTAGCCAAAAACCTCTCCAAAAACTTCTGTAACTCAAGCTTTCCCCCTCTCATTCGTTCTGATGCTTCTATAGCTTGCTCTGCCACTGACAAAGCCACTCTCTTTGGCTCTCATTTTTCTGCCAACTCTTCTATCAACGATTCCAGCGCACCTGTTCCTCAATCTTTTCCCCTCTCTAACCCTATGCCCTCCCTTATCCTTTCTTCACGCAAAGTTCATAAGGTTCCTTCGCTCACTAAAGACAAACAAGGCATCTGGTCCCGATGGTATCCCTGCAAGGTTCCTTAAGGAGTTTGCAGATGAACTGGCTCCCGTGCTTTGCCGTCTTTTTCGCCTCATTCTGTCATCTTGGAAGCATGCTCTAGTTCAACCTGTTCCTGAGAAGGGTGACCGCTCTATTCCTTCTAACTACCGACCTATTGCTCTAACCTCCTCTATTGCTAAAGTTTTCGAAACTTTGCTCAATGCTCACTTCTTGAAACGCTTTGCATCTAACTCACTTATCTCCGATCACCAGTACGGCTTCCGCAAGGCAAGATCCACTGGTGATCTCCTGTCCTATCTTACTCATGTATGGTCATCTTCTCTGAGGAACTATGGGGAATCCTTTGTCGTCGCCCTTGATATCCCTATGGCTTTTGACAGAGTCTGGCACAAGGCTCTGTTGGCCAAACTCCCTGCCTATGGCTTTACCCCTTCTTTCTGTTCTCTGATTTCCAGTTTTCTTACTGACCGTTCTATATCTGTAGTTGTTGATGGCACAACATCTAGCCCTTTCTCTGTTTCCAGTGGTGTTCCACAGGGCTCTGTTCTTCACCTACTCTCTTCCTTCTCTTCATCAATGATCTTCTACAATCCCCATCTTCCTCTCTTCTTCATGCCTTTGCCGATGATTCTACCCTTCACTTTTCCTCTGCCTTTTTTTTTCACAACCTTCATCTGTTACTCGTAATCAATCTCGTATCTCTCTTTCTTCTACTCTTAACTCCGATTTGCAGAGAGTATCTGAATGGGGCACTCAAAATTTAGTTAAATTCAAGCCTCCAAGACACAGTTTCTAGCTATCTCTTTATCTTCTCCTCCTGATAACCCTATTGTCTTCGAAACTAATGATATTTACTCTCTTAACTCTATCAATATATTAGGAATCCATATAGCCTCTAACTTGTCTTGGAGGAATCACATTATCCAAATTTCTAAATCTTCATCCAAAAAATTGGAGGTTTTGTTTCGTTTTCGTTATTACTTTTCCTCATTGCAGTTACTTAAAATTTACAAAGGTCTTATCCGCCCCTGTTTAGAATACTGCTCACACATCTGGGGTGCTTCTTCCTTTACTTATCTTCTTGATAGGGTTGAATCTAAGGCAGTCAGACTCATTAATGATTCTTCTTTTACTTCTAAACTGGATTCTCTCTCTCTTCGCCGTAAGGTATCTTCCCTTTCGCTTTTCTATCGCTACTACTTCCATCGCTGCTCTGATGAGTTGGCGAGTTGCATCCCTCCTCCACTGCCGAGGCCGCGTAACACTCGCCAAGCGGCCTCATCTCACAGTTACTGTGTGGAGATTTGTATCTCGCGGATTGGTCAGTGCAGCGACTGCTTCTTCCCCTCTACCTCCAGATTCTGGAACTCTCTTCCTCCTTCTGTCTTTCCTAATTCTTATGACCTTTCATCCTTCAAAAAAGCGGATCTATCGTCATCTCAGAGCCTAGTCCTCCATATCTCTGGGTCCTCTTTACTTTGACTGTTTTTTTCTGTCTGTCGTTTTCCTTTGTGTGACATTACCTCATCTCTGCCTTGCCCTTAACCGTTTTCTTTTCCTTCATCTTGGTATTTTCTCGTGCCCGGGCCTTTGTTGATGAGGGCAGTTTCTGCCTGTCCCGGTGTCACACTCTTTAAAAAAAAAAAAAAAAAATTGCTTCATGCAATGCCCTTTTCAATTCCTCTCTTGTAATCTCTCTCTCATTTTCATCTCCCATTACTGGCACTTAAACATCCCCCCACTGCCACTATAGCTGCCTCTCTATCTTCCTCAACATTCAGCAACTACTAAAAATATTCTGGCCATCTTTTCCTTGCATCGTTCCCTCTTAACATCTGCCCATTCACATCTTTCACTGTCTCTTCCATCCTCGATCCACCCTTCCTTACTCTCATCACTTCTTTCCAAAACTTCTTTTTATTCTCCTCATATGACCTACTAAAATCCTGTCCCCAACTAACATATGCCTACCTCTTCTCATCTACTTTCCTCTTGGTTTCCACATTTTTATCCCTATGTCTTTTATACTTCTCCCTACTGTTACACTGCAGCCATTCCTCAAAAGCCCTATTTTTCTCTTCCATCTTCATTTTCACCCCTTCATTCCACCACTCGGTGCCCCTCCTCATGCCACCTCCAACAAACCTCTTTCCACACACATCACTTGCATCTCCCACAACACATTCTCTCATCAACTCCCATTCCTCCTCTACCTCCCCAACTTCTCTTTCTTTCACTCTGTCATATGCCACTTTCAACCTGTCCTGATATTACTGTCTCTTCTCTGGCTTTTTCAACACTTCCACCTCCACCATTTCCCTTCTACATCCCCCCACTCTATTTCCCCACTCTTTTGCTACTACCACTTTTGCTTCAACCAAAAAATGATCATACATCCCAGCAGCCACACCCCTAAATGCATGCACATCTTTCACTCTACCAATCATGCTCTTTGCTGCCAACACATAATCCATCAATGCTCTTTCTTTCACTCTTCCATTTGCCACTCTCATCCATGTATACTTATTTATTAATTTCTTCTTGAAAAAATTATTATCTATCACCAACTCTTGCTCCACACACATATCTAACAGTCTCTCGCCACTCTCATTCCCACCTGGTATTCCATACTTTCCTACAACACTTTCTAACTCTCCATTATCCACTCTGGCATTCAAGTCACCCAACACAACTTCACAGTTCCTTCTCTCAGACCATTCACACACCTAGGTAACTCATTCCTTAATTCATCCCGCTCTGCCTCACTTCTCTCACATCCTGGCCCATACATTCCCTACCTATCCTAGCCCTCACCCACATCAACCTAGATGACACTTCTTTCCATTCCACGACCTTATTTACCATCCATTCGCTCAGCAATAATGCCACACCTCCTCTCGCTCTCCCCTTTTCAATCCCAGACACCCTGCCTGTCACATCACCAAATGCCACTTCTCCTTCTCCTTTCATCTCTGTCTCACACAATGCCAATACATCCATCCTCTTCCTACCAAATATATATCCAATCTCACATCTTTTGCTCTCTATCGTACAACAACCACGCACATTTAGACCTCAAAACTAGAGGTTGGGGAGATGTTATTCTGCCCTCTACTCCGCTTCTTATTTGATGTCTCGCTGGAGGTTAATACAAGGGGGGGATTCTCAGTCCCTCGCCCCGTCCACTTTTAGTAGCCTCTTACGACACGCAGGGAATACGTTGGGGCTGTTCTTTGATATATAGAGAGAGAGAGTGTGTGTGTGTGTGTTTGCACTTGTCGTATGTAATTCTTCTAATACTATAATTCTCTCATTGCCCCTGAGATTATTCAATAAGTCTGAAAATTTTTCTGGTCTCATAGCATTTCCTATAGCCTTTTAAATTTTCAATCAGGCATATATATGTCTGTGAATGGATAGCATTATGATGACTGCTATCCACTTTTGTATTAGCCACAATTATGATGTTTCTATTGTGAAATTTCCATATTGTTCACGGAGGGACATCAAGCATTGATAGTTTTGCCCACCATTTTGTACTTTCAAAGCTAGCAAAGTAATAATGTGTTGCCTGCACATTCATGGTGGGAGCCAATTTGTGTATTTAGGGAGCATCCAGATTTATCAGGCACAAAAGATGCTTATTTTTATGCAGTATTTCGTATTTTCCATGATTAAAAAAAAAATGCACACACTTATATATATATATATATATATATATATATATATATATATATATATATATATATATATATATATATATATATATATATATATATAATATACCTTGGCTGTTTCCCCCTTTAATTGGGGGGAAGCCGACATTGTCGTATGACTTCCGGAGCGGAAACGGTTGGTCGAGGGCACGGATATTTTATTACAATGTTTGTAGAAAGTGCCAAGGAAATATATGACCGGAACCGTGAGACTTATGGACCTGGCATCGAGAAGGGCGAGAAAGGACAGGAAGTTAGCCATTTCCTAAACCACAACATACATAAACTTGTGTTTCGTATGAAGGAACCTGCCCAGGAGAAATGCCCAATAACTTCTCCCCGGAAGTAGGAGGGATTCCACTTTGAACCTGGCGCTGATTTGCTAGGATTAGATCTGACTGATTTCATTGGAGAATTGGATGTTAAGCCACGCCCTGCCCCTGGGGGTATTTAAAGAGCCACCCAGGGCAGAGACAGTTAGATATTGCCAGGGGCACGAATAGATCATAGACTGTGATAGTCATAGGGTGGGGGCCATTGGGCCATTGGGCCATTGGGCCATTTGAGGCATAGGGGCATTGAAGCGTCGGATGTGTTGTACTCTAGAATAAATATAAGTAAAGGATTCACTGCGTGTCCATTCTTACCTTGTACCCATCAGGTACAAATGTTCAGTGCCTTGTAACCACGCTACCATAATTATAAACATATCTACGTAGGAGGAAAAGCCCTACGGCAGTGGTGTCATTAGAAGGGGATAATCATAAAATCCCTACGTCAGTGGCGGCATACTGTGGAAGAGCCATAACCCCCCACGTCAGTGATGACCAGCGGTGAGATCACCCAGTCATCTTGACAAAGTGTGAGTCCAAGTGGAATAGCCAAAAGTCATACGTCAGTGGTGGCAGTGCGGTACGGATCTTCACGAGTACGAAGAGACAGGTGAATGCCAGTGCAGACCCGTGAAAAGAAAATAAGAATGGCAAAAGCAGAAACCCAACATCTCCCAATTCAAGAAATGAGTGACGAGGCCAAACACCGGAGAATTCTCGAACTGGAGGAGCAAGTGCGGCGCCTACAAGCACGCGCCGACGCCGCTCCGTCGAGAAGGAACTTGGCCGACGCCGACGCCTCAAACATCGACGAACAGCCTGCCGCTCCGAACCCCGTGGTGACACCGGGAACGCAGCCGGCCAAGCCCCCACCCTGTGCCCTGGTTGTAAAGACGCCTCGAGTCAAGAATTCATTTTTATACCTCGACGGCGCGAATATAAAAGACCGCGAATGTCCGTCCATAATTCCCGCGACCGACTTCCTGAAATACTTGGGTCTGCGGATGAGAAGTGACGAGTGGTCAAATAGAGAATGTTACAAAACTTTGAAGGAACTATTTCTGAGATATTTCTTAGTAAGCCGAAGTGTGACCGGAGCATTGAGTGAAAATGCCCATTACAAGAGGTATAAGTTGCCGGATCAGACCAAGAGGACGGCGATTCGTCGATTTTACGCGAAGAGAAGAAGGAGAACCCTCTCCTTCCTTGCCTTCTGCCATGAAGCTCTCCAGGACAACCTCCTTAAAATAAGCTAAGTACTTGTGATCTGTATCCAGTGAGTAATGGGACAATTAGTAAAAGAAATTGAGGTCGGTGGACGCCGCCATTTTATCTTGTAGTAATGCTTTGACTCAGCCAACCCGCTTATAAGGGGTGTGGCGCTTAATAAGTTGATAAAAGTAGAATTTCTGTACCCATTACTAACATGGATAATTTGTACTAATAGCTATAAGCAGTAATAAACTCCGTTTTTTGTTATAATTTGAGTAATGTAAAGAAATTTCGTTGGAAGTGCGTTCCATTTATTTGTATTAATGCTTAGATTGAAGTTTAAGAGCGCGAATGTATCGACTTTTTAATTGACAAATTTAATGCACGTGAAATCACTATTACAGTATTAATTTCGAAAGCGTAAGAATTATAGTGAGAAATATACGTGCATCTGCTTTTAGGAGTTTCATAGACCACGTGTGGTTTTCGAGAAAAGAATGCGGAAGTGACCATTCGATCTCCCAACCTCGTTATTGTGAATCTGTAGTAATTGTACTGAGCTTTGATATTTTAAAGTACGTGTAAAATCAGTGTTATAGTAATTTCTTAAAGCGTAAGAAATCGAGTGTTACGATTGCGCCTGTTTTTAAGCTTTTTTCTTTTTTTGTTTGTTTTTTTCCGCGGGAGTAATGTTTTAGCGAGGGAAGGACATAAACGACAGATCGTTCTTTTGGTGTTAGGATGAAGGGATTAACATTACGATACGTGTGTGGCATGTTTTTTTGAAGAATAAGAAATTTCGTGATATTAGTTAGAGATGAGTTTGTTTTATTTTCACGCTGTGCAGGTGAAAGTAACAGTAAATTAGAGTAGTTTGTGCTGTCCTAGAATAGGGAAGGTTTTTCAGTGTCACCCAAACGTAGCTTCAAGGGAGTAGAATGTTTGTTTATTCAGGACTGGTGAGGAGGTCTGTGACCGCACGGCTCAGCCGAGATTTCACCTTTAATCTCCTTCAGAGAGATAAGGGAATTTTACAGAACGGGGATGATTGTCTTGAAAGTGATGTAGCGAACGTGACAGCGAGTGAGTATGAATGACTGGGGGTATAATGGGAGGGTTGCTCTAGGGGGTGAAATCGCGGAAAAGTACCGTTAGGAAGCATGATTGGGGAGTCTGCGAGGATCGTTCCCCTGCTCCGCCAGGTCCTTCTGCATGCCATATCGGAGTGTATTTATGGGAGGTGATGCGCTGTTGCAATATCTAGTGAGGGATATGGATGAGAACGTAATTCTCCACCTGCCCAGATATGGTTGAAATGCCGAGTTTGTTTTATTTTTGTTTTGTCCCCTACTCCGCCGTTGAGATTATTATTCGATTTCCGAGAGATTCCAAGATAGATGTTACGTGATAAAGGACGTGAATCTATGAATGATTCTTTATTTTCTTTGCTAGCTGCAGTATATACATTATTTGTCTGAAGAGATATGTTAGATTGATAAAGTAAAACCTTGCGAGTTTTAGCCATGATAATGTTTCATCAAAATTATTTCGGCTTGGTCATAAAGAAAGAGTGAGAGCTGACACGAAATGACAACAAGAATGTTACACAGCTGTATCCCGTATTTGAGAGAGCAGATATAAGTCAAATTCGAGATAGTAAAAGAAGATAGATATTTTATGTTTGAATTGTTTATGTACAACTCCGTACGAGATTTTGAAGTTTAAGCAAAATGCATTCTTTACTGTTGATAATGAGATATACTTTTGTTTTTATTATTGCATACACAGAGATAGACTTTTTATATTCTTAGATACCCGTTTTTGTTATAGTTTTTTTTGTATTGAAGAAATCTTTAAAATCTTACTTAAAGGATTCTGAAAAGATTATCCAGAGATAACCATGGTTAATCCCTATCATTTTCATGAATTTTAGATTACAATCGGGCTAATTAAAGATAATTGAGATTATTAGAGATTATTTGCTGAGTTTTAAAGTTAAAATTAATGACACTTAAGTCCTTTTTAAGAAGTTGTTAAGAAAAGGATATTTGTACTTTTGTTGATAGTAGTAGGGATAGTGTCACATATGATTTTAATCAGAGTGGGTGCGCTTCGACTTAACCCTCTGATTTATAGCATGAAAAGAGAGAGATTGTCATTATAGACAAGGATGTGTATGCCGTTACAGTAAAGTCCTTATCAAGATTAAACAGAGAGGAATGGATTTATGCTTCGACAGTTTTGCAGTTGTACACTAAGTTCTTTTTGCTTTCGTTTTTTTTAATCAGGAATGAGAATAGCCGCTGACAATAAACATAAGACTCTATCGATAGTCATTGCTAACGTTGTTCACGTTCATTTGTTTATTTATTATTATTAGGGATACTCTGCGACACTTTTTTATTTTCAGTACAAGTAAAAGACAGAGGCCCAGCTCAGCTGACTTGAGAGTGAAAACCGCAATGTATTTCTCTCTTTCTCTCTCTCTCTCTCTCTCTCTCTCTCTCTCTCTCTCTCTCTCTCTCTCTCTCTCTCTCTCTCCTACCTTTCACTCGACTCTGAAACTGACAGAGACCTCTCCTGCTGCTAACAGGACGTTGCCGTCTTTGATTTTTCCTTTTTGTTTTTATTCCAGCGAAGCTAGGCGATAATTATGCTTACATTTTATTTCAGTTGATAGATTGTTGCATGCTGTATTGCATAAATACTGATAAGACATCGGTAGTACCGCCATTTGCATAAATATTATTGCCACATGTCGCAACTGTTTAGAGAATAGGTAGAGCTCCCATTGACAAGTTGTGGAGCCAGCAAGTTGCCACTTATGCTATATATATATACATTGATTATGACAGCAGGAATTTGAATATTAAAGGAGACTGTGTTAGAATAAGCATCACTATGAAATATAAGTATAGAACTCTGTTCTTACTTCTGAATGCCAGCCTCCATTGTATATATATTGATATTTTTGATTTAGTATATTTATTTTTATTGTTTATTATTCTTATTTTAGATCATGATTATTAGTAATGTTATTATGTTGACTGATATCGTTGCTATCTCTCAATGGCCTGTTGCTAATTATTATTTTTGAAATGAAATCAGCAGTAACTTGATGATTTGTATCTTTTATCTGAATTCATACTTGATGTTACTGTAGCCACCGCTAATAAGAATGTTTCTTTAGTGGCTTTTCTCAGTATTCAGTGATTATTCTTTTTGACATTTATAGTAGAGTAATGCTATGTAGCAGTTGCTAAGTCCTAAGTATCTTGGAATAATAATCTAGTTGTGTAGACACATACCTTCCATCACCACCCTATTCCTAGGCAGCCCCGACCTGCAAGTTCTAAAAAGTCTTTAGATTTTGTCCGTCAGACAAGTCCCTAATGCCCATTGAATAGAGATTGCAATCACTTGCAGTTGCAGGGGAGGCACAGTATAGCCTCGATTACCAATGTATGGCCATTGTTGGTACCCTGAAGTCATAGGGAACCTTTCTTACAACTGTAGTAGTGATATAGGTTCAAACTTTCATCCTGAGATCTACTTCGAAGGTACGTGCGAGGGCCGTAAAGGAAGAGAACCGCTGTGACGTTGCAGGTCTCCTGCGTGGGAGGTCTTAGTCAAGATCGGTCGAGGGCAGGACGAGCAAGCCAGGCTGGAAGGATTCGCGAGGTGTGGGGCCCCTTCCTGGTCCTTTTTGCTCTGCCTAACCAAGAAACAGGGTTATGGCAACAAACCTGGGCCTGCAGCGAGGACGGGCGGGGGATGTGAAAGCGTAAGAGTCCGCCGACAGAAACCGGGGAATCGCACCTAGCAAGAATTCATGAGCAAGGGACAGAAAACGAAAGTCGTCCGAGACAGAGAGAACGAAAGTCGTCCTAGACAGAAAACGAAAGTCGTCCGAGATAGAGAAAACGAAAGTCGTCCGAGACACAGAGAACGAAAGTCGTCCTAGACAGAAAACGAAAGTCGTCCGAGACAGAGAGAACGAAAGTCGTCCTAGACAGAAAACGAAAGTCGTCCGAGACACAGAGAACGAAAGTCGTCCTAGACAGAAAACGAAAGTCGTCCGAGACAGAGAGAGGACAGTCCTAAAAGAATAAAAATTTTAAAACTACTTTAAAAACCCAGGTAATCTTGATGAAATCCCAGAAACAAGGAGATCCCCGTACGAGTCATAACGGTAGTAAAAAGAGAGGAAAAGAAACGCAGAAATATTTTAAAATATTTTAAATAATACCTTTAAAAGCCACGTAAATGAGAAAGAAAAAAATGATCCCTATACATGTCCGAACTTTAGTGAAAAGAGAAAAAAGGGTATTTTAAAAAGAAAAAAAAGGGGAGACAAAATATTTTTATTTTTACGTTTATTTTTTTGTTTTGCTAGCTTTAAGAAAATTTTAAGCGCAAACTCAGAGTCTCCCTTAAATATAGTGTTGAGTAAGTGCCATTGATAAAGTGTAAGATGAGAACTAAGACTAATAAGTTATTTTCTGCTTAAATAATATTAGTGTTTTGTTTTAGCATTCTTATTATTTGAATTATGATTTAATCCTTAGATTCATTGAGTTTTTATGTTAAATGGTCTCTGAATAGTAATTGCATATAAAAACCGATAAATATTTTGACTTTACACACAGTCAAACATGTTTTGTTTCAGGAGTAGTTTTTAAGGCTTAGTTTTAAGACAAATCAATGCCCCTAATAATGATAGGAATAGAATTTATGAAGGTAGGGTCTCTTATAGAAATTACTGTTGATGTTATAGTCTATTGCATTTTACCTGTTTATACATGCTAATACTCTACTTAATTGTTTGCTAATGTTCTAAATGAGTCATAATCCTACTGTAATTAACTCAATTTTGTCTTTTAAAGAAACGAGAGAAGTAGATGAATTAATGTTTTGATTTAAACTGACTTTTTGATCTTAATTAATGTTTAATCCTAGTTTCACACTGGAATTATGTTGTTCTCAGATATAAGAATATGTTTGTATTTCAGATTTCCAACAAGGACATAGACCCTGCATGCTCTAGTTGTCTGTAAAAGTACTCTCTACATGTTATGTTTGTGTAATTTGTATAGGAATTCTTAGAAAATAGCTTAAATAATTCGGCCCCATTTCTATTGTAAACTAATGTTAGCTAGGATATGTCCAAGAGCTCCCGGAAAACTAGTCCATGCTTCGACTGAAATAAGAGATATTTCAGTTTTGGTTGGGAGGGATGTCGTATGACTTCCGGAGCGGAAACGGTTGGTCGAGGGCACGGATATTTTATTACAATGTTTGTAGAAAGTGCCAAGGAAATATATGACCGGAACCGTGAGACTTATGGACCTGGCATCGAGAAGGGCGAGAAAGGACAGGAAGTTAGCCATTTCCTAAACCACAACATACATAAACTTGTGTTTCGTATGAAGGAACCTGCCCAGGAGAAATGCCCAATAACTTCTCCCCGGAAGTAGGAGGGATTCCACTTTGAACCTGGCGCTGATTTGCTAGGATTAGATCTGACTGATTTCATTGGAGAATTGGATGTTAAGCCACGCCCTGCCCCTGGGGGTATTTAAAGAGCCACCCAGGGCAGAGACAGTTAGATATTGCCAGGGGCACGAATAGATCATAGACTGTGATAGTCATAGGGTGGGGGCCATTGGGCCATTGGGCCATTGGGCCATTTGAGGCATAGGGGCATTGAAGCGTCGGATGTGTTGTACTCTAGAATAAATATAAGTAAAGGATTCACTGCGTGTCCATTCTTACCTTGTACCCATCAGGTACAAATGTTCAGTGCCTTGTAACCACGCTACCATAATTATAAACATATCTACGTAGGAGGAAAAGCCCTACGGCAGTGGTGTCATTAGAAGGGGATAATCATAAAATCCCTACGTCAGTGGCGGCATACTGTGGAAGAGCCATAACCCCCCACGTCAGTGATGACCAGCGGTGAGATCACCCAGTCATCTTGACAAAGTGTGAGTCCAAGTGGAAGTCTAAAACTCATACGTCAACATCAAGAAAGGAAAACAAATAGGGGGATTACTTTGGTCTATGGGCAATGACGAGGGAGCTAGCGACTGTTCAGATGGCACTGCTGGAGTGCCACAGCCCATCCTCCCGGCTCTTCCACAACCTGTGTCGCTTCACAACTGCCAGCTCCTCCTACTGCCCCTACCACAGGGCTATCTCTGTAAAATGCAGCCCCGTGGTAACAGCAGATGCCCATCAGAGCTGCGTCACAATCGCTCGCCACTCATTCCTATTCCTAGCACGCTCGCTTGCTTCCCTCACATCCATCCTCCTATCATTCAGGGCTCTCCTTACTCCATCCATCCATCCAAACCTAGGCCTCCCTCTAGCATTTCTCCCATCAACTCTCGCATTCATCACCTTTTTCAGCAGCCTTTCATCATCCATCCTTTCCACATGGCCAAACCATCTCAGAACATTCATATCTACTCTGGCTGCAATTTCTCTCCTCACACCCGTTCTTGCTCTCACCACTTCATTCCTAACCCTATCCAATCGAGATACACCAATCATACTCCTCAGGCATTTCATCTCAAACACATTTAGTGTCCGTCTCTCACTTACTTTCATACCCCATAACTGATCCATACATCACAGTTGGCACAACCACTTTCTCATACAAAACTTTCTTAACATTCATTTCCAACCTTCTATTCTTCATCACTCCTTTCAATGCACCCAACACTTTACATCCTTCATTTACTCTGTGACACACATCTGCTTCCACTCCACCATTTGCAGCTGTAACCGAGCCTAAATACTTAAACTGATTAACCTCCTCAAGTGTCTCTCCATTCAACATAACATTCAATCCAGCGCCATCCTCATTTCTTGTACACCTCATAACCTTACTCTTTCCCACATTCACTCACAGCTTCCTTCTCTCACACACCATTCCAAATTCTGACACTAACTGACACAGCTTTTCCTCTGAATCTGCCACCACCACAGTATCATCTGCAAACAGCAACTGATTCAGCTCCCACTCGTTATTATCCCCATCTACCATTCTCAAACCTCGACCACGCACTCGCTCATTCACCTCTCTTACAACTCCATCAATATACAAATTGAACAGCCATGGTGACATCACACATCCCTGTCTCAGTCCCACACTCACTGGAAACCACTCACTCACTTCATTCCCTACCCTAACAAAAGCTCTACTACCCTCATACAAACTCTTCACTGCATGCAACAATTTACCATTGATTCCATATAATCTCAAAACATTCCACATAGCCTCTCTATCAACTTTATCATATGCTTTCTCCAGATCCAGAAATGCAAAATACACATCCTTACCCTTTGCTAAATATTTCTCACATAACTGCCTAACTGTAAAAATCTGATCTATACAATCTCTACCTCTCCTAAAACCACTCTGCACTTCCGCGATCACATATTCTGTCTTATCATATAATGTACTGTATATATATATATATATATATATAATATATATATATATATATATATATATATATATATATATATATATATATATATATATATATATATATATATATATAAGGCATCAGAGAAAACTAAAATTTACACAGGTCTTGCATCGAATATCCCAGTTAAAGAGTAACAATCCTCTTCAGAAATTATTCTATGACATAAGTTCCTTGAATAATTGAAGTGTGAGCTTTCGAAGGCTTCAAGCTTTGGAACTCTCTTGGAAAGATATGTGTGTGTATGTGTGAGTGTAATAAGTCATATTTTGTACATAGGAGCTTTCTTCATTACAGGATGAGTGGAGACGGAGTGGAGGAAGATCAAGTGTCAAAAGTGGAGGCCTCAGCACCTATTTCAAACACTATTGTTTCCACCACTACCACCACTTGTAGTTCTGCAACAGTTGGCACACTCAGCGTCACCAACACAACTGTTACGAATTCAACTGTAGAATCTGTTTCACTGAATTCGCCATTATCCACAAGTGTATCAGCAGCATTAACGCCGATAACTCCACCCACAACAGCTTCCGCATCGGCAGCAACCACCGTCACTCCTGCAGCATCATGGTCGTCACCTACTCGTGCTGTTGTGACTCCCCAACACACTCCAGAAGAAGAAGGCGAAGAAGAAAGTAGTGTGACTGGAGATGCCAGTTGTGCCCCAGAACGTGTATATATATCCCCTGAACAGTTATCTACTATTTCCAAAGAAGAGTTTGCTGAGAAATGGGCTCTTCAAGAAAAATTCTTAGATTGCTTACAGAATCGAATGGAGGCATTAGAGAGAGAAGGTTTGTTTCTTCATGATGTATTTCAGATTTTTTTTTTTTCCAGAATTTTAAAATCAGTACCATGTTCTGTTTATGTTACTATTAAGTTCATTTTTACTTGCTAAAAAATCAGAACTTTTGTTGCAAAGGTAGTCACTTGAGATTTCAGCTTGACAATTGTGACCACAAATATATTTAGTTTCTCTGGCCAAGAATTCACTGCATCTGGCAGTGCAAGTTTTGTCCCGCTGGGCTTGCGATAGTTTCCGCTGCCTGCAGCAATAACATCTTCCTGAGATGCTCATATTTTCATCTTATTCTTAGTTTACTGTTAGCAGCAGTCACTGTTCGTTTTTATCCATTGGTGTCTTAGCATTTTAAAGGTTAAAACATACTATTATTAATAATAATAAGTAATTATAATAGTAAAATTATAATTTTAAAGTTTTATTATATGAAAAAAATGATAAAAAGTAAATTATATTTTTAAAAAGAAAAAGAATCTAACAAGTCAGAGAAAGCTCAACATGATTGGTAAAAAGCCTATGGATATCTCAAGTACTATATCTGATAACGACTTCTCTGACTCACAGCCAAGCACAAACTGGCACTCGAGGTAGCCAGAGGCATTGATTTTTTCACAAACATTCTGAGCGTTGTTGGCATTGTTCATTCCTTTTTGCTTCATAGATTTTAGGATATGCATGGAAAACCCTCTTTAATCTTTATGCAACCCTAGCAAATTTTTCTGTGTTGGAATCCATTGCCTGAAAATGGTTAGAGCTGTACAGTATTTAGTAGGGAAAAGCCTTCAGATGAGCTCTTCGCTGTGAATTCTCTTACCAGTTACTCCTCTTTTCTCTGCTTCAGGCCTCCTTTCTTCTTCTCCCACTCTTTTTTTTTCTTCGAAAGTGATCAGTTCCTCATTTGTTAGTCCGCTGGCTTCTTGATCAGGCAATTATCGACATCTTTCGGTTCACATCCCAAACGCAGTTCTATAACAAGTTTCTTTATTTTTCATAAACTGTATTCGCACAACGTTTTACACTCGTTCCAGACCCCATTCATGCAAGTCTTCATCCCAGCCTCTCACGAGGTAGCAATATTTTTGATACACTGTAAAATGTCACTCTTTTCCAGTTGTGGATCAGCATCTGTAGCAGCTATTACTTGGGTGAAGGTGGTTCAAAAGATAGTTGGCTTTGAAGGCAGCGAGCAAACCTCGATCCCTAGGCTTGATGAGTGGAGTCATTTTGAGGGCAAAAAAAAATTCACTTAATCATTTGGATGGAGAGTGATTACATGAGGTGGATGTCCAAGCACATTATGCAAGACCAGCAAAATCTTGAACATAATTTCTATCTCCCAACAGTATTCCCAAACTTGACGAATAAAGTATATAGCAACCAGTCTCTGACCAGTGCCTGCATCTTCCAAACTTTAGGGTTAGAACAAAAGTAAACAGGCAACATTTGCTTGTTCACATTCTATATTGCCTGTGGGTTTTTATAATGATGAACCAGGAAGCACAAGCTTAAAACCTGCGATTATGCCACCAAGCAGCAAAGGCAGCCTCTCCTTAAATTACCTAAATCCAGGCATGCTTTTGGCTTTTTTGTGGATGTAAGTGCATGCTGGCATCCGTTTCCAAAACATCTCTGTCCAATCCACATTAAAAATCTGCTCTGCTTGTGGGACCCTTCTCCCATAATAATTTCATCTAAAGGGTCCTCAGATTATATATATATTCCTTGACTTCAGTCACTACTTCGCATGACACAAACATATTCATAAGATATTTAACCTCTTCTTGAATCTTTAAAACCATCTAGTACTTACCACAAATTCTTGAAACTATTCTCCACTGGCTTTATTTTTCAAATCCGGAATAGATTTATAGCCTTCATTTGCACTGCAAAAGGCTTAAAAATGTGTGCATATGGATTTTATCATCCATCCATATATGCAATAATTTTTCCATTTATTGGCCCCATCCGTTGCTTCATTACTGCAGTTGTTTGCATGGTTCCTGAACCTTTCACAGCTCAAAGAATTCTCTTTTTCTTTTAAAGTCGTCGAATTGGTAGAGTATGATAACATCACCTGCTATCACATTAACTTTTTTCATCCCTCCTACTGCCTAATAATATTTAACTTTATTTCATGATCGATGGTGCTGCTTTCCTTCTAGTCACTTCTAGGAGTTGACAGAGATGACATTCTTTTTGTAAATATTTTGGGGGTTTTGAAGAATGATTGATAAAACACAAACAAATGAGAACTTACTGCAATGGCTGCTAACACTAGAAGTAGAAAGAGATGAAAAACTGTTTTATGTCCTGCTGAACAACAATTATGTTGCCAGAATAGTATTTTTATTGCTAGAAGTATGGTATATATTTGTGGTGGCATTTGCAAAGTCAAACAAATGGATATAAGTTGTATAGGTTGTAAGTTGACAACGAACTGTAATTGTGTTTGCTGTGGAAATCAAGGTAATTATCCGTTGTACTTTTCTTTGGAGTATAGCAATAATTGCTCTATAAATTAGAACTGTTTTCTGTTGTAGATGCTTTTGAGTTTACATGGAATTGCTATATTGATCAAAGCTATTAATATAAAAATCAGGATGTTTTATGTAGCAACACTGAAGTTTCCTTATTTTGGGATATGGCAGTGTATATTTATGCGTAAACATAATAGTTGCTGTTTCATAATTATAGTTTCTCACGTGTCAGGCTGCTGTTGAGATGCTGAGAGGGAGATGTGGATGCACACTAGATGCTATTGTATGCCTTGCAAGCCTATACTTTTGTGCACTAATTAAAAATACAAAAACAAAATAATTTCACTATTTTTTTCTTTGGTTGTGTGTATTGTTAGTTATGGGGTGCCTGTGCGCATGTGTGTTTATGTTTGTATTTGTGTGCGTGAGTACCTGTTTTTGTGTCGATCTTGTTTAAGGCCAAGTTGACCTTTTTTTTTTTTTTATTTATTTAGTGGAGGAACTCCACGGAGCAAGAGAGAATGAAGAGAGACTAAAAGGTCAATTAGCAGAATTACAACGTAAGGAGCAGTATCACATCATGAGATTGTCCAGTAAAGAGCATGAATTACAGGATATGGGGGTGAGTAAAAATTTTTTTTTTTCTTAATTTAACATATTCTTAGTCATCTTCTTTGTATAGTGTTAATTTTATTTTTCATTTCTTATTGATACTAGAAATTATGTTTATATTGCAATACTTTAATATGTAGTAAGCTGAATAGTATTATAATTAATTATGGAATATTTGCTTATATTTAGCTTGTTTTTGTAGATGATGTAATAGTCCTTCAAATCCAGCTTTGTGCAAGTACGTTAATTATTAAAGGATTACCATTATGATAATTACATCTGTACAGCATGATTATTATTTATAAACATTTAATTTTGACAGGCTCAGATTCAGGAGTTGAAGAACATGTCAGCTGGTGTAGGTGGTTTGAGAAATTGTCTTCTTGATCCAGCCGTGAATCTTCTCTTTGAAAGGCTGAAACGAGACTTGGACTCGGCACGGAGTAAGATGGAGGAAACGCAAAATGAACTCTCTGCTTGGAAGTTCACTCCCGATAGGTGTGCCCAACTTCCTTCACGTGCTTAAGTTTATACATGGCCAAAACTCTCACCTGCTCCCACGTATCTTATCTCTGACTGCTGCCAATTGCAGTTAACAGTGACTCAATAGTATCTCATAATGGTGATGAAGGAACATTTAAAGAATATGAGCAGGTTCTTGAATAATGCACTCCCAGACACACAAAATGAATCTTCATTCATTTTGATAAATGTTCACAAACTCATTTCTATTGCTTTTGAGAAACTGCAAGTGACTGAATGTTCATTGGCAAAGCAGTCCCTTTTGACGTTCTCTGTCCGTAGATCGTATTGACTTTAGTGAGAGCGTTCTCGTCACTTGCTGCTCTCATCATTATAAATCTCACTGAATGGTGACAATAAGTATATCTTTCCACATAACTACTGAAAAGTAAAATTTTTTATGCTTTCTGTAAACGGAACTTTTAAGATATTAAGCATATTCATTGCAGCATCATTATATAAACCATTTTGTGTATACACTAAATGGCTCACAAATTGATACCCATTGATTATATTTCAAGTTTTCACTTGTCTTTTATGTATTCTAGAGCATATGAGTGTTAATAGGAAGTACAAAAATTATGTATCTCGAGTCGTTTTGTCACCAAACTTTAATCATTTGCGTGAGTGGATAATGTATAAATGCCAGAACTTTGATAAAAAAAAAATTTAAATGATTATTTTAAAGAGGTCATTGGCTTATGTTTCAAAATTTATTTTCGTGTGATGGAGGAAAAAAGAACACACAGATAAAGACAATACAAATTGGGCTAACACTTCTACGCTTCAGTTGGAGCGGTTTTCTAGAATGGCATTGTCGATGGATAAGCAGTGGGAGCAAAGAGCTAGATTGCACACATCTTTTGGTCATAGTTGTAAAATGGCTCATGTATAAATCTGAACAATTGTTGTGGACTAATGAAGCTCTTTATAGCATTCTTAGACATTCCAAATGAATCTTTAGACTATAAAAAGAAATATATATAAGTACAGTATATAAATATACATAATAGACAGTATAGTCGATCTGCACGTACTTCATTTCGAGTACTGTACATCTTTATTCCTCTGTATTTTAAAAAGTAAGTGACGGATCACTTTTAAGATTTGTGTGACTTTTCTTTCTTCTGTTTCCTGATGTATATCATGCAGGCAAATTTTATATTGTATTTGCCTTCTAGGAAGTTGCCGCAGTTGGTGTATCTTGTGTTCCACTGCGGTATTCGTGGCTCTGCGTCTCATATAAAACCTCTTTTTATAATCATATTTACAGATTAATATCTTTTTTCAGTCAGTAATCATTTAAATTGTAAACAGTTTAAATTTTTATATAAACCTTTATACCTTACTTACATAGTCAGTGCTTTGCTCATGTGCAACGAAAGTCATCTTGCCTTAAAATTTTATTTTATTTTTTGACATACAGTATTTCCATTTTGTGGTATTTGTGAGCAGGTGAGGGTGAGTTCTTTACATGCTATAGCTCTTATCCCCTTAAGATCTCTTCATGTGTTAATATATTTCAATATGAATAACAACACTGAACTGCTATCATGCAGTCTAATATGGTAAGAAAAGGCCCATTAAAGAAAACATTAGGAAAAATTTGTGAAGTCCTTATCATTTTCGTGACTAACTGGTCACCTTCTCAAAGTACAGTACTAGAATGCACCTATTCTTGTATTGTACTTTTGAATGGGTCTTATTTTATTATTTTCTTATATATCATACAGTACTCATCATGCAAGTCCATTTTCAAAATTGAAACCTTTTTTTATTGAAATACAGTACGTCATTAACTTGCATATTAATGGTGAGAAAAAAGACATCAAAAGTTAGTCAAAAATATTGCATCGAGGTATCTTTATTTCAGAACCATGATAAATACCTCCTAAGTATCCTTCCCTTTCTGTATTGCTACCCTAATGTGTGTCATTTGTATATGATATAAATTATGAATGTATGAGTGCTATGTTGGTCTTGCTTGTAACAATTAAGCATGACAAGTTTCATTGTTTTCTGTTTTTAATGATCAGTTGCTTGGCTGTCATGTTTACTAAGATCTTTAGCTTGGTAGTTAAATGAAGAACTAATGTATTTTTTTTATTTTGAGTAGTTGTAGGCTTTTGCTAAAGATGTTTTAATCATGAATGTACAAATATAACTTCTATCAATACTTATTTACTAATATTGCACTCTTACTTTCCGGCTTTCATAGTCGCATGTATTAGCACTCATACACACTTGTGCATCTATGCATACAGGCCCCAAATTGGACTGTTGAGTTGTATATCGTGAAATGATTACAACATTTGTATTTGATAGATTTTTTGCTTAACAGTGGACAAGGAATTTCCACTCATTATTGCATCATTTTTGTTTGCCATCTCAATTGTTAGTTGTAAATATAATTTGCCACACTAATCATTGCAAGAAAAGAAATTATAATATATGTGGTTAGTTTGTTAACCACAAAGTTTAAGTGGTAGGGCTGTACTTGTATTATATCTTTTCAGTGTTGTAGAAATTCCAATAGAAAACATTGTCTCCTTGCTGCTCAGATGAGGTATTAGCTATATAAAGTAGTAATACTCATATACTGTAACTACTCTGCTCAGATAAGATATTTGCTATGCAATTGCTTTTGCATAAGTATCATTAAAAGAGAAAAACTTCTAATGTAACTCTGCTTTGTTCTAATAATCTCTTGTTTTGTTTTTCATAATGCTATTGTAAAAGTATTACTTGAAGCAATCAATTTTCTTAGCTGTGAGTTGTAATATGTATCACTTAAAATACTTTAGTTTCTCTGCTTAAACTGCTAATACATTAATGTCACTTGAAGCTCTCCACTTTATTTCTTTGCTTCAACACTTCTTCTCTGCTTCAAAGAGGTATTTGTAATACCAAATTCTATTGCGTAAGCATCACCTAACAGAAAATATTAAACATATACTGTAAGTCTTTAGCTCTTCTCTGATAAGGTATTTACTGTACGAAATGTCTATGAACCAATATTATTCATGAGGAAACACCTCCACTCCTGCTAATAACTTGAGGCACATTCACCTTTAGACTTCGTAATCAATATAAAAATGTTTTGATATGATCTTCTGCTGGGATTTAATGTATATTTTTATATTGACCAATACAATATATAAATAGGCGCACATATACTTTTCAGAAAAAATGTAATAGGTAATAATCGTGTTTGTTTCATATTACTTTTTGAAATTCTACACAAATATAGTAATCATATATTGACTAAAGGCATGTAATCAAAATTTATCATTGTATTTTGTATAGTATATTTACCTTATTGCTGATTGGTTGTTGTTCTATGACAAGCAGTATGTTTTTTTATCTTGTGTAGAAGTATTTTTGGTTATTGGTAAAATGTCTTGTTATGTGATGTGTGTTGTAGGTGTTTAGCGGGTACAGAGGAGGTATTTATGTTCTGAGCTTGTGTACTATAAGAATAATGTTTATAGTATATTTTACAGCTCGACTGATTGTGAATGCTACTATTCATAGTTACATACTATTGCTATAAATTAAATCGATATTGCAAACTTCAGTCTTCATAGTTTGTGGGACTAAGTATATTTTTTGAAATTGATCACTTATCGTTGTATTTATTAGAGATTTACCTGTTTCCTTCATTATCTAATGGCATGTCTTCTTTTTCAAAGTGCATCTTTTTGGGAGACATTAATGATAAACTTATGTATCTTTTAGGTCTTCGTAAAGCTTTCTGCTTTGGTTGGTATTATGGATAATACCCAAATTAGTTGACGGAGAGCTGTATTTTATATTTGATTTACTAGCGAAGTATATGAAACTGCGTACTGAATACTTTTCATTGTGCCTGCTGTACAATGAAAAGTATTATTTTTTTTTTTTGTTAAGTAGAGCATTTGATTTATCCCCCATATTGACCTTTATGTACTTACTATTAAAGGGGAGGTTCTTCCATTGTTAAGCAATGAATACTGTATTTCTTCTAATTTCCCTTCTTTAATAACTGTTATTATGCAAGTTTTTTTTTATGCTTTGTTTTTGTAGGTAAATACTGAGAGCAACAGGGTAAATATTCTGTACTTTTCCATATTTATCATTCTTTGATATATAACAGACACATTATGTGTTTTGCAGATAGTCGCTATTATAACTATCCTTATGCTGAAAAAGTATGACTTTAAATTTGTAATATTTGTGAAGTTAAAAGAATTTATTTTATTTTCTTCAGCAATACAGGAAAGCAGTTGATGGCAAAGTGCCGTCTATTAATCAAAGAGAACGAAGAATTAGGAAGAATGATAACGTCAGGTCGTCTGGCCAAGTTGGAAGGTGAACTTGCTCTTCAGAGAAACTTTAGTGAAGAACTGAAAAAATCACAGTCAGGTAATAACTGAAGTTTTAACAGTATGCTGTATCTATCTATCTGTTATTATTATTATTATTATTACTCTCGTAGTTGTCAAGAAATTTCTCCATGCCTGCATGCCCTTCATGCAAGAGCCAAAGAAATTGGGATATAGGAATAGGAGGGGTAGGCAATCTTTTCATTTTACTTCTCATGATTTTCCAAGATCCAATTTGGTATTTCAGTGAATGGGCGTATGATTCGACTTGCCCATCCTCTCCTTACAGAGGGCACTGCAGCTTGTATAGTATAGATTTTTTTTATCACAGAGCACTGGCTGGGTAGGGAAGTATGTGTATAATAGATTTTTTTTACCTCAGAGGACCTAACAGAGGAGACAAGTACGGACATAGTGTGTTGGAATCCTGCTTTCTGTATTCTTTTCCAGCATATGTACCTGCCTTGCTGCACGAAGTAGGATGATGCATTTCTTTTGTGAAAAAATACTAGTACTAACATCATCATCATTATAATTATTTTTATTATTATTGGAATTGGGATAGAAAGAATTCCACACTTGTGTTGCCTACATTTCTTAGGGGGCAACTGAAAGGGATGGGGAGTAAGGGGCCTCAGTGCTTCCTTTCCTAAGTTATTTTTGGAGTCAACTGGCAGGAGAATGAACAGGGTTATGATATCCTTGCTCGTGGTTGCAATTGTTTTTCCCTTCACTTGATTTCGTAATGGTGCCTCCTGTACAATAGTTCAGGGTAATCTGGAGTCCAAAAGGAATTTTCATGGTCAGTATTTTAAATTTGGTTTCTTTATGTGTTTTCCTAAAGAATTCTCAATGAAATCTTAGGTATCTAGTATGGAAGTGAAACTTTTTGCAAGGATTATTTATAGCAACTGACGAATTGAGAAACTAGAGCTTCATTTTACCTTGCTTACCATTTCCTTCAGTTTTGTTGCATGTAAAGGAATTCAGGCTGGGAGTAGATTTCCAGCCCCTCCTCTCTTTTGTTGCCTCATATGACATGCAAGGAATAAGAAAAGAAATAAAAAATATCACATTTTCAATGTCAGCTAGCATTTTGATGGTAGATACATTTATATTTTTGTTGTTTTAAAGAACAGCTAATGATATTCGGGAGACTTATGTTGAGATATATAATATTGCTTTTCTGTAATTTTTCTTTTTCTTGGATTACAAGCTCTATTTACCTCTTTTTGGATGTATTATATGTATTGAATTCTAGCAAGCGTTGAAATGCAAATAGCATCAATATTTCCCCTAAAGATACTACCTTCCCTGTTGGAGTTGGAAAGTTACTCTGTACTATAGAACTTATTGTTAGCACTGTATTTTTTTTTTTTAAGCAGGTGCCTTGAAAGCTGTGGTTTATACATAAAGCACATGAGATGTTATCATATTTGGCTGTAGTACTAGCATTATTGCTTTGCTATGCTTTGAGTTACTTTGGATTTTGGAAAATTATCAATATAATATTTAAAATTTATGAATATTAACTGCTATTTCATAAATGCAATCCAAAGAAATTAATTTTCTCTGTTAATTTTTGTATACATATGTAGACTACTTATAAAATTTATCGATTCATAGCATGTGAAATAGGAAGGTGAAAGCTGTACTTGGTATTACCTCTAGATGTTATTGCTATTTATATCTTCAGAATTGGATGAATTTCTGCTTGAAATGGATGAAGACACAGAAGGGATGCAAGGGACCATCTACTACCTGCAGCAGCAACTAAGGCAAGCTAAGGAGCGCATTGCTCAGCTCAATTTGCAGTTACCTGTTAATCAGACTTCTTCATCGCAGCCAGGTGATGATAACAGTTGTCAGATGTTGCTTGAAGATGGTAGTGGTGAACTAAACAATGAAGTTGAACGGACAGAAGTGTCACTTGTGCCCCAACCGAATGGCGATGCCACGCATGATGAGTCACAGACTAATAGTGAAAACTTCGATATGGACACTACAGCAGCAGCACCTCCCCCCCTCACTAATGGACGCAAAAGGACGCAGAGTGAAATTGATGGGGGTATGCAAGGGGGAGACATGGGGGAAGGAGGGTTAGTAGTTGTAGATGGCCGGGAAGACTTGACCTCTGTGAATGATGGTGATGGATTACCTCCTCAAAAGCGGACCAGAACTGAAGGGGATACAGAAGTTGGGGTTTGCGGGGAGGAGGAGAGCACTGTTGTGGAGAATGGAGTGATGGAATCAGAGTAGGTGAGGAATGGTGATGTGGTTTGGCTTTTACTTTAATGCCATATTTTAAAATGTGGATGGTGGAAACTTTGTTGTTCTGTCAAAGATTAACCATTTTAGCCATCCACATATTTGACTGTTGTAACTCCACTTAGCTAAACTCTCATGTTAAGTGTTGGGTGATGTAGAGAGAAACATATTCTCTCTTAATACACATCCCTGATTTAGTGGTTGTCACCACTTTTACTGTCCAAATTTTGTACAGATGAAGAGACAATTTTTGTATAGCAAATCCTGACATAGTTTGTACGCATATGTGTACAAAAGAGTACTTTGCAATTCTCCCACTGTACTTGATTCATATTACTAGGTTTCTCAAAGTCTGTGTTCCTCATCCATTTACATACACATTATTCACACAAATACTAAACACAGTGTGATGCTGCTTAGACAATAAATAGGGAAGGCCCAGCTGCTTACATATGTTGGTGTGTACTGTACTAATTACACACATGGCCTCTTTGATGATTATTTTGTTCAGCATATCTCATTTGCATGATTTTATGTTCTAGTTTCCTCTGTTATTTTGCAAAAAATTATTTTTAAGTATATTAATGCTAAAATTTAACGGAGTTTTGTCTTTTTGTATAGGTTCATGAAGTATATTGTATTGGATGTAAACAACATTAGTTATCTAACGTGAATTTTAAAACTTCTTTCTTAATGCTACTGACATATCATTGCTGTACTTTTATTTTTGGAGATTTCTTACTGAGTTTACTAATTTTATTATTGATCTTGTCTTATAAGGCCAATGAATTTCTATTTGACCAGTGATAATATAAACAATGAAACCTTCCACATATGGTTTTGCCTTAGTGTTATAATTCTAAGAATTATGGCTAAAAGAAGATTTTAAAAACTAATTGAAGTATGAGTATAAAGCGACATGACATTTATAAGTCTATATTTTCCTGAAAGTGCCAGCAGTTGGGTCCTTCACCTTGCTCACGATCTTTTCACGTCAACTTGTAGAAAATTCTGTCAACTTTTCTTAAAAGCTTTGAAATGCTGGAATAGACCAGGTGTTTTGATCCCTTCCCTCCCCTAAGCGTATTATTTTTGGGTATACTGTATTTGGTAATGTAGCTGTGTAGTTTTATGTACAATGAGTTTAAAGGTCTCTTACAAAGAGATTTATAAAAGATTGTCTCCATCCAAACTATAATTGAGCAACGATAGAGGAAAGGTTGCACATCATTTATGTTAAAGGCACAATCAATATGCTATTGTTTTCATGATAACCCAGCCAACTGTTTTTTCAAGAAATTAGTGCTGTTCAACAAATGTCTACTTCAGTCCATGTATCTAGTGCAGTAACCGTATCTGTTGAAGCCTTAAACCTGCTAATCTAGGTCGTTTGATAATATCAGGCTTCTCAATTTAATTATAATGATATTTTCAAAGCATTAGTCTGCTTAAAGGTAGTGGAAAAGTTTGGTATGTTTAAATTATAGTATAATGTAGGCATACAAATAAGTGGGAGTCAAGGTGTCCTAAACTCATAAGGTAAATTATCCATGAAGAATTAGTGTGCTGAATTTTATTCACAATATCCTTTTTATACGTCACACCTGGTGGAAGAGGTTTTTTTTATTGATGTCAGAACTTTAGTTTGTTTAGGGGAACTAAAGCCTCGTTTTCACCTGTCAAAAAGTCAAGTTACTGGTTTGTCTTGGCCAAGTGTATATACATTACCATCCATACAATGAGAGCACCATAAAATGAAATGCCTTAGTTTTAAAGATATTTTCCAGCACCCATTTCTGTTAATGGTTGAAGCACCGCAAATGGGACTTCAGCACTTAACTCACTAAAGGCCTGTCCAGACGAGCAGGTGTGTCCGCTGGGCAGCGCAGTTGGCGGGCAAATTCTCCCGGGCATACCCGTGACTGTTGTTCACACGGCAGAGGTGATGAATGAGCGGCCATGACCGACAGTGCCAGTACCTTGTCGAGTGTCGTACAATAAACATGGTGGCCAGTACTTCTTAGAAGAAGAAACTGCTGTGTAGCATAATAATTGGTGTATGTATAAAGAAAAAGAGGAGAAATATGGTGCAGAGATTGGCTAAATAGAAGAGATGTTAACTCACGTCTGGCAATGTCATCCTCCAATACTTGCCTCCGACCACCAGCTGGTGATTTCGCTGGTTTGCCCGATGACAGGCATGCCTGCCGATAAGGCCCGCTCGTCTGAAGATGCCTTAATGGCTATGGGAAAACAATAATATAAGAGGTTTCATTTTGCATCACTTT
Organism: Halocaridina rubra; assembly: GCA_037179515.1. Taxonomy (NCBI): domain Eukaryota; kingdom Metazoa; phylum Arthropoda; class Malacostraca; order Decapoda; family Atyidae; genus Halocaridina; species Halocaridina rubra. The sequence goes on along the minus strand of JAXCGZ010011600.1, from coordinate 21,805 downwards.
CTTTGTACTGATGGTAATGCTGATATGCTCTGGCAAGACATCTCAAATTAACTTGACATTTTGTCTAGTGAACACTGCTTTTGATTGCAAGATAGAAAGGGACTAGTGATAGCCAAGTCAACCTATACAGAGTTTTCACAGAACACATAATTCACATTTTTTTCCGTTTCTACCTCTGCTTTTGATGTCCCCAAGCAAATATGCTCTAGATATTCTTATTAACATTTTGAGTAATATTTTATTGTATAAAATAGCTATTGCCCAGAGGCAGGTAAATTCAAATAGCAGTTGAAGTGATACTTTTTAGACAATTCAGGTATATTTCACAGGTTGAAAAACGTCTCTTGATTAACCTATTTATCATTCCTCTTTGAGAGCTGTGAAAAAATCCATCCTTAGATCTCCTTGTTCTGCCAGGTGTGTGTGTGTTTTTATATATATATATATATATATATATATATATATATATATATATATATATATATATATATATTTTATATATACAGTGTTACCCCGCTGTATCGCGCTTCTTGGTTCGCGGTCTCACTCTATCGCGTTTTTTTTGGGATAAATTATTATTTTATTTTATGGGTATACGCAAAAATATTAAAATATTGAAAAAAAACATTTTCAGTATTTTCATTTTTTTTTTAATTTACGTTGCGTGCTGTTATTTATAATGTAAATGGTGTTTTTTTAACAGTGCAGGGAGGGTTTATACAGTACGTAAATGAAAAAATAATTGTAAATGAGTATGTATGTCAAGTCATTATCACCTCAATCACCGTAATTTTTCTATCACTTTCACAAAAACTTACTTTGCTTGCTGTTATTTATAATGTAAAGGGTGTTTTTTTAACAGTGCAGGGAGGGTTTATACAGTGCAAACGTAAAAATATATTAAAATATCTATGTACATATAGGCGGATCCCACTTCGCGGATTTCCTGGTTCGCGGTGGGTCCCGGAACCGAACTACCGCGATAAGTGAGGCAACACTATATATATATATATATATATATATATATATATATATATATATATATATATATATATATATATATATATATATATATATATATATATATATATATATATATATATATATATATATATATATATATATATATATATATATATATATATATATATATATATATATATATATATATATATATATATATATATATATATATACACATACACATACACATATATATATATATATATATATATATATATATATATATATATATATATATATATATATATATATATATATATATATATATATATATAAGAAAAGAAATAGCAGAAAGGAAAGTGGCTGACTTTAATGTTAATAGTGAAATTATATTTTTTTTTCCAGAAGGAAAGGTCAAGAAGTGTTTCAATCTTAGTATTGGTGGTACTTTTACTTGATGTTTGTAAGAAAGTATTAGCCAACCTATATAAGATTGGCTTCAATTCCTTATATGCAAATAGTGTATCCTTGTTTTTCTTAATTTTCTTTAATATGATTTAACATCTTTGTGTTCATGTTTCCACATGTGTATTTGTCTGCTAGGGGAGGGGGGTCTTAAACTTCCTTTTAGCAGTACTCTGAATTAAGTCAAAACAAAATTTTAAAGGTTCTTTTTACGTTTACTTTTAACACATTGTTGAAAGTACTGTACCTGTTTTGAGGAGACTTGGTATAAAGGGAAGCACACTGATGTTCAACTGTGATGTTCTGTTTAAAGTTAAAAGGAAATTATTATCAAAACCTATTTATCATGGAAATTGTACAGATCCACTTATATGTATATTGTGTAGCATTTATTCATAGCTGGGGGGGAATTTGTACAAATCGTGTAGCCATTGGGTGCTTTTAAGAGCCAAACAGTTGGAGGACAACAGACGAGTTGCTATTTGAGATACCAACGGCAGTACAGCCTTTGCTATTCATTATTTTACAACAGTATCAAAGGTTCATTTAAATTTTAGGGTACTGACATTTTTTTGTGGTAGTTTAAAAAGTATTTGTTTTACTGGTGTTGCAATACATATCTGTACTATTCAGTACCGTATAATACAACCAGGGTGTCTACAAATGCTTAGCAGACTGACTGACCGATTATGTATTTAATATTATTCATTTACCCTCAGTATTTACATACCATTGTTTAGTTTTTCATAAGCTTTATATCATATTTTGAATATGGGAGGGTGGCCACATCAGGGTTAAAAGAAGAGGAGGGAGCAGGGCTTCATCCTAAAATTTACAGTTTGACCACACCTATCCAAGATTTTATAGCAAGAAATTCGGGAAAGAAAGTATTGCCAGCTCAGTGCTTCATTGCCTCCCACTCCAACCATAATCCCACATACTACTGGATGACAGCAGCTACAAAAAGTGAAACGGCACCCTTCTTCATACCTGCCCTATATTCTATCAGCTGTTTTGTTGCAATGAAATAAATTTGGGTAGGAAGATATATTTAAGAAAATTTTCCCTGTAGTATGACTTGTTTATATATATATATATATATATATATATATATATATATATATATATATATATATATATATATATATATATATATATATATATATTTATATTTATATATATATATATATAGAGAGAGAGAGAGAGAGCACGCCACGCCCTTACACACAAATCCTCCCAACACACAACCACCCATATATATATATATATATATATATATATATATATATATATATATATATATATATATATATATATATATATATATATATATATATATCGAGAGAGAGACCCTCACATACATACACAAACTCTCCCAACACACAACCACCCACCCACACCCAGAAAGTTACTCCGCACACACCCACAACCATCAACCCCCCCCCCCACACACACACGCACCTCCTACGCACACAACACCACAACTACCCACACCTAAACACCCTTCGACCCATCTAACCACATGCCTTTATCCACCCATGCATCCACACCAATACACTCAGCCTCTCACACACCCTCCCACCCACACATGCGCACTCCAATCCACCTACTCACACATACACACCCGTGTCTCACACATACACTGTAATCCCCTTGTAAAGGTGGTGGCAAAATCACTGTAGACACACTTCCACCAGAAAACTCAATCTTCCCCTCCCTAACAAATTAGTTCTAGGATAAAGTGTCCATACTTCAAGTGGGTTAAAGCTCATCTGTTGTCCGACTCAACATCTGAAAGTGGTTTACCGATCACTTCATCTCATTGCGAACCCCACATAGCCATTCTTGTTCATATCACTTGGAAGGTGTATTAAAATGCCTTTGCCTGCGTCATCTCTTCTCAGTCTCCCTACCTATACACTCTCTCTTATGCACTCTCCCCTGCTTTGCTTAGAGACCATGCACCCCCAGTGCTCTGTCTGCCCCATCTATCTCATTTTTGGCCTTACTCTGTCACCAATTGCTTCAGTGTCTCAGGGAGGCGGTTACTAGTGCAGTTTCATCTGCAGATAGCAGTTGCATCACTCATCATGACCTTCCTTTTTCATCCACGACTTTCAACTCTGCCTAGCACTTTTGCATTGATATCCCTTTCCACTTCAGCTACATACAAACTGAACAATCATGGCAACACGATGCAACTAAATACACTTCAAATCAGTCACTTTCACCAATCTTTACTTGCATAGTCTACTACTAATGTAAACACTTTTCACCACTTTCTACAGACTTCCTCCTATTGTATACTATCACGATGCACTTCACATCTATCAACCCTGTCAATGCCAAGAAACTTCCTTAAATATAGATTTTTTGCACACCTGTCATACCACAAACCCTTCATTCTTCCAGCCTCATCTAAATTCACAGTTCTCTTTGTGCTTGCACCTGAAGCAGCTCTCGCCCAGTAATTTTACAAACTGCAGTTACAATTTCCAATTCGTTTGAAAGTACTAAATGCAATCTGTCTCTTCCCCTTTTATAGTAGAACTACACACACCCTCTGCCAATCACTTGGGATCCTCCCTTCCATGCAACACATTCAGCAACCTCACCATCCATTCCATCCTCTGTTTCTCCACCTTTTAATAGGCATTTCGTACGACACTTATTCAGCCTTGGTACTTTTATATCATTTGATATTTTCAATGACAATTGTACCTCTTACATAATTGCCTAATATTTTCTCTATCACTAATATTCTCTCAGCATTTCCCATAGCCATAAAAACCTCTATGCATGTCCTCTACATTAGGCAGCTCCTCGGAATACTCATCCCATCTCTCTCTCCACCATTTTCGAAAAAATATTTCTTTCTTTCACAAAATTTTCAAAATAACACTTACCCCACCTCGCATCTTTTCTCCTTGCTCTTCTCCCCATGCACATTGCTACCTCTCTTCACTTTATACCTCTCATATGCTCCCCAATTCCTCTGAATAAGACAGCGGAAGGGGGATTATCACTACATGAAAATTTATTACTGAAGGGAAAAGGGGAATTATCACTGCATTAAAATTTATTACAGAAAAAAAAAAAGAGCTGATAATACAGACAGGGTATGATGATGTTCTGCTGCCTTAGATCATTTGTTATGGTTAGTAGAACTATACTTTCCTAACTAGTCCTTATCTTCCTTCCTGGTTATATTGCTGTAGGAGAGTAAAACTGAGATGAATGTCAATCTCTTTCCCAATGTGTTTACTTCTAACAATATGCAAAATTTGGATCGTGTTCTTTGTCCCTCCTTCTAAGTGATGTGCAACTCTAGAAATACAAACTTTCAGCAAATCTCATATCCTGGCTCTTTGGAGACCCTTGTCATTATAAAGGGTTTTGAGGAGGAAGAACAAAATTACTAAGAAACTTTCTTGAGATATGTAGAAGAAAAGCTTAAGCAATTTAATACAAGTGATCTCCAAAGTTTTTTGCCATATCAGTTTTAAAGAGTAAATAAAATTTTCAAGGGTATATCCATTATTAAATATCTGTATCTATATCTCTTCAGTATTGGCATATAGTATATTAGTATTCTAGTTTTAACAACCCTATAATGTGACACTCATCTTTGATATTAGATTCAGAAAGTTCTTATTGGTTAGATCATGTGGTGGTTACTTGACAAATGCAGAATTTACCAATGACTATATATCCATGAAACAAGTTTCTAGTAGTTTTCTGTTCATCCTTCTCCAGAAACCCAAATGTAGATGTAAACTATTAATATCCATTTTAATATGTAAATATTTGCATCTTTTTAATCCTGTAAAACATTTTTGAAATGAGAAATGAAAAGAGTGAATACGTTGGGGAGGGAATGGGCTTATATATCGGTCAAATTTGTGTATTTATTGGATGTTGGAAACAGACCACAACCACCTCCAAAAGTTTATTATTATAGAAGTCTTGTTTACACTCCATACATTTTAGTTGATAAAAGATATACATCAATACTGAAAAAAGAAATTCAGGTACAAATAAATATTTTACTTTATTTCTAAAGTGTAATTTTCATTTCCTATTGGATATTGCAGTTTAAAATAATTTTCATAGTCATTTGAAATTGAGTGGCCAAATTTTTTTTGCAACAAAGTCATCGTTATATGTAGTGTAAATTCCCTTGTATACTTTTGAGATGCTACTTAGGTCTGCAATCCTTGCACTGGGTTTATCTTGCAGAGGTTCTGTATGTATCATGTGGTACCAGGTTTAGGTTTCTTGCATGTTCTACAACGAGACAATGGGAGGGTTATGACCAAATAACAGCTTAATTCAAGATAACTACACAACCATGTAATTAAGAGGATAGATCCAGGTCAGAAGTTTTGAGACAAAAGGGAAGATCTATAGATGCAACTTCTTTAAATCTTTATTTTGGAAATGATAAAACTACTACTTGTGTAAGCAAACCTTTTACCAGTCCAAGCAGTGCATCCAAAAACAATAACAAAATTATAACTTGCTAAATTCTTTAATTTTAAAACAATTGAAAATTACTATTTGTACCATTCCTACACACGCTTGATGCCTTAGATATCTCGTTTGAAGAGTATATAAAGAGAGATCTCCCACAGATTAAGAATTCTTTGTTAGAAATGATTTACTGCGGACATACATTGCAAACTTTCAGAAGCAAAGCTTTCATCGTCAATCTAGATACACTGGTGAAAAGAATTCACTTGAGAAGACGACGATAGTTCTGAAGAGCCTCTTCCCTAAGGATTAAGTCCTTAACAACGAGTTTTTAAGTTTTATAATTCCCTGGTGCTCGGCCAAATAGTCAGGTGGTGGAAGGAATATCTATGCTCTCTTAAAATAAGTTTATAGCATCAGAGAGGACTGCATAATTTACACAAGTTCTAAGACTTGAGGAAAGATATATGGAGACTTGCGTGAATTATGCAGTCCTTTCAATTGTTGTACCATTATATAGATTATCCAAAGATACTAATTTCACAACCAAATTCCTTGGACAAGCACCAGGGAATTATAAATAAGCTTAAACACTTGATGAGGACTCACTATTGGAAAATTATAATCTGTCCCTAATGGAAGCTCTTCCAAACCCTCATGTTTTTCATAATGATTTCTTTTCAGCAGTGTTTATTATCCCTGACAGTGATGGCTTGACTTTTTGTACACTAACAAACCATGTATGCTTGAAACGTTTGCCAAAATAGTATCTGGCAAATATTTCTGTTACCTTGACACATTGGAATCTTCGTTGTTCAATAATTCATCTTGAACAGATTGGGTCCCGAACATGTATACAAACAAAAAACGTGTATATTCCTGAAACAGAATTTTGGTTTCCGAGCAGTCAAGCCACATACATGGCTACGCAGGCTGAGAGTCGGTTACATCACAGCTGCTGCTCAGTGTACACCCGTGCTTGAATAAGCAGTGCCTTTTCTTGTATTTTTTTTTTTTTTTATAAATTAGTACTAAATTAGCCACCATGGAGCTAAAGAAGGTAAGTGATATCAGCAAAGCAATAAGAAACGTAGTTAAAGCCACGATAAGTGGTGAAATAATCATAAAACGTGATATGGCAAACTCGACACTGTACTATTCTCAAAAGAAAAAAGGCAGTCAATGGAGTTGATGTTGCAAAAGGAGCAAAAGTTCTTATTAAACAGATCACAGACAATTGAAAAAGTGGAAAATTTCTTGCTGATTTGGGTAAACGAGAAACAGGTGGTGGTATTCTTTCTGAGGCTATGATTTTTAAAAAGCAAGGCGATTACAAGATTACCTAGTTAAGAGAAACCCTGGTGCAAGTGCGGATAATATGTTGTTATATCAGAGGGTGGCTCAATAAATTTAAGAGAAGTGGCATACATAATGTGGTTAACCATGGGAAAGCTGTTAATTCAAACTAAGCAGCTTCTAGAATTCAGTGACTTCGTAAAGGCTTTGGGGTTTTTTCCACAAGTGTTCAACTGGTATGAAATAAGCCTATTTCCTGAAAATAATTTTCCATTCCAAGGACTTCTTGTGATGGATATAGCACCTGCTCATCATCCAGGCTTGATGGACAACTTGGTGGTGGAGTATGATTTCATAAGAAGTTTCTGCCCCTTAACATAATAATAATAATAATAAGACTTTATTTCCAACGTACATTGGGTATTCAAATATGGGTGTACTATTAAAATTTACAAGTAAAATCTTCCTTTAAGAGTAACTTCTTAAGATTATATTTAAAAGTATACACTGAACCAGCATTTTTTAGTTCTCTGGGAAGCTGATTATATAAATGAGGTCCACGAATGTTTATATCTCTTGAGCCAATATCAGTTTTAGACCTTCGTACTAATAAATCTTCCCCTTGACGGGTAGTTAACCCGGTAACTGAGCTTACTGTAGAAAAATTATACAAGCAATCAGGAAGATTGTTTCTAAGTATATTAAAAACAAAGGTACATATATCAAAAACATATTTATCTCTAATCTTTATCCATTCTAGATCTTTTAAAACAGGAGAGATGTGCTCGTATTTTCTTACATTGCCAACAGCCACTCGTGCTGCAAAGTTTTGTAACTTTTGTATTCTTTGTAATTGAGTCTTATTTGTACATCCCCAAACTTTGAGACAGTAATTAATTAAACTCATAGCTAAGGACTGGACAATTATTATACGAGTTGATGTTTCAAATGAGTCTTTTACCCTATTTAGATATATTAGAGTACCCATTACTTTTTTATAAATTTCATCTATATGCATTTCAAAATTCATGTAACGGTCAAAATAGACACCTAGGTTCTTTACCGAGTTCATTGGCTTAATGATATTACCGTTAAAATTTATATGAAGATTGTCATCAACTTCTGATAATAATTGTCTGGATCCGATAAGAATAGATTGGGTTTTAGTTTCATTAAGTAACAGACCATTTTTTAGAAAGTAACGTTTAGCCATATACAAAATTTCTTCTGCTCTACGAATAATATTTTCTAAATCATTAATTTCTCCTTCAATTAAGATTTGAGTATCGTCAGCATATTGAATGACATAACAGTTAGGTAAATATTTTACTAGATCGTTTACATATATTAGAAAAAGTATAGGTCCTAGGATCGATCCCTGAGGGACCCCAAACAATACCTTCTTGCGACTTGAAACTACATCTTTTATTCTGACTGACTGGTAGCGGTTTTTTAAATAGTTCTCGAACCAGCTTGGGTCAATGTTCATTTTTTTGCATTTTTCTAATAAGATGGTATGGTGTACACTATCAAAAGCTTTAGAAAGATCGAGTAGTAGTAGCAATGAAATTTTCTTATTATCTATATTTTTGTATATTTCATCTGATATTTTCAATAAGGCAGTTTCAGTTGATAATTTTGGCCTGAAACCGTGTTGACTTTTTGCAATAAGTTTATTTTTTTCAAGAAACTCACTTAACTGATTTGCAACAATCTTTTCAAGTATCTTTGATAAAATTGGTAGTAAAGAGATTGGTCTATAGTTAGAGACGTCGTCAGGATTTCCATTCTTAAAACCAGGAATTACATGGGGATTTTTCCATAAATCTGGGTAAATATTGGTAACTATGGAAGTATTGATTATTACCGTCAGATAATAAGCTATTACAAATAATGAATCTCTAATAAAACGAAAACAAATTCCATCTGATCCATATGCATTAGAGTCTTTCAGATTTTTTATTACTAAGATTACTGTATTACAATCTACTGTAGTAGGGTTAAAGACATCATTACTTCTATTGAATGCACTATGTTCTTGAAGATTAACATTATTATTATTATTACTACCATCATCACTATTATCATTACCATTACTACCACCATCA